>JASDQU010685818.1:12002-37301 GCA_032191745.1 Picea mariana | reverse complement strand
AGAAGGAAGAACACTGTTGATTGTTGGATCGCGGTAGAGAATCCCACGGGGTGTTCAATTTGAGGTAGGAGCGCAGGATTTAACACTGTATAGATCCAGGAGGGGAGATCTTGAAGATCTGAACGAATGATGGAGATCTCTCGAGGAGAAACACCGAAACCCCACAAGCCGTTGGATAAGGTGGAACTGTGAGGAGGTTAGTGGCGAGGGCGAGTCTCAGAGATCTGAACAGACGATGGAAAGTCCTCGAGGAGAAACGCCGAAACCCCACAAGTCGTTGGATAAGGTGGATCTGTGAGGAGATTAGCGGCGAGGGCTTCTTAGCGTCCAAAGATCAGGAGGAATAGTGGCCATCGATCTCAGATAGATCTGGACCGTCGGTCCACATCGCGATTTTGGGTATCGCAAGTTCGAAGGACAGAGGTCCTTGTCTCCCAAAACCCCAAATCGTGAAATAGCAAAATAGTGAGGTTGGACGTGGACTATATATCTCAGGTATTATTGTGAGCCGTTGATTGAACGCCAAGATATTTTGGCATTTTGGAAACCAGGGATTTCAAGGAGCGGGGAAAGAGGTCCTTGTCTCCCAAAACCTTGAATCGCGAAATAGAGAAATAACGAGGTTGGACGTGGACCATAGATATCATGGATTATTGTGAGTCGTTGATTGAACGCCAAGATATTTCGGCATTTTGGCAATCGGGGATTCCAAGGAGCGGGGACAGAGGTCCTTGTCTACCAAAACCCCGAATCACGAAATAGCGAAATAGTGAGGTTAGACGTGGACCGTATATCTCGGGTCATCGGGATTTCGACATTTCGGCAACCGAGGATTCCAAGGAGCAGGGATATCCCTTGTACCCTGATTTCGAAAAACAAAAAACGTCGAAATAAGCGTGGCCGTCAATCCAAGAGAGATCTGAGATGTAGATCTCAGATCATCGGGATTTCGACATTTCGGCAACCGGGAATTCCAAGGAGAAGGGATACCCCTTGTACCCTAATTTCAAAAACTGTGAAACCCTAAGGAATAGGGTCACGAACTTGAGCCTAACCGGAGGTCACGACTCTTGGTCGTGTGCTGTGGGAGCTCATGCTTGACACTTGGAAAAGTCAATTGAGCATTTGTGGGGGACCTATGTGTTCATTCGAAGGGTTCCAGTTTGGAACCAGAAGAGCCATTTCGGCTCTAGAACCAGAAGATCCTGACCGGGAGGTCGCGCAACCCTTAAGTGGGATAGGGGTTCTGCATCACACCTCACACAGATGTTGCTACTCCTCTGAAATTTGACGCCCTCGACACCTCTCTCCTCCAACCAGCTCTGATACCACTTGTTAGAATTGCAAATGCGGAAAACACAATTCACAAATGATAATTAACAATCACACAAATAATAAACATAGGGATTTCACGTGGTTCACCCAAACGTTGGGCTACGTCCACCAAGCATAGGCATCGATTGTCTTATTATTCATATCATGGAGATTACAACATACTAGCAAGTTCTCATTCTGTATCTCTTTCTGCCTCTACGAGCTTACATGTATTTATATACATTTACAAGAAACTGATTATTAAATGCAATCCTTATCCATATTCTAACTTGGTCTATTTGGTTGTAACCAACGCAGAATAATAGGATGCAAATGCATCCTTTGAGGAATTCGTTGTCACCAAATCCCAACAGTTAATACAATATAAATAATAATAATAAAATATTCAAGCCAAACCCCTTTTGTGTACATGTTAGTAATATTCTTATCCACGAGTTTGTAGCTATCAATAATGCAAGTTAGTATCAAGTTAGTACAATATAAATAAGAAAAACGAATATCCATGCCCATCTCCTTTTGTCTACATGTTAGTAATACTCTTATCCACCAATTTGTAGCTATCAATAATGCAAGTTAGTATCAGGTTAGTACAATATAAATAATAATAAAAAATATTCATGCCCATCTCCTTTTGTGTAGGAGAAGGATAGAAAGGATGTCAGTCTTATTTCTTTGAAGAAAACACAAATAATATTGTTGTGTTTGCATGCTTTGAGAAAAACGTAATTAACATTGTTGTTTCTGAATCCAAGGATTAAGTTAGCTTGATCCCTGCCTTGATAATTTACAACTTTAGGTAAACAAGATATTCTGCTATTTCCATTGAATTATATTCCCATTGCACCATGTGCTTCTGTATATGCACTTTCCATTGACTCTGCTTGCCATTTCACCTTGTGCTTGTGTCTCTCCATCATGTGCAGGGTCTCCATCTTGCACAAGAATAAGAGGAAATGGGAGTCGAAGTCTACACAGATAATAGGAAATGGGGATGTTGGTTAGAAGCCCAGAGGAAAGGAGGAGATAGAATCCAAGAGGAAAGGCACCCGAAAGGAGAAGTAGGAGAACCATTGAACACATAGCATATAGATAACACAAGTCAAAACCACTAAACTGAACACGTAACATGTAGATGACACTGGTCAGAACCATTGAAAATAGCTAGCATCCAGATGACACTAGTCGAAACAGCCTCGATATGAGGCCAAATAAAACCACAAAATAAAAAATTTGGTAGAAAGTGAAGTTGGCTAAAACTTTGGTTAAAAAGTCTTGGAGTGCCTTTGAAAATAATGGAAAATAACAAACCAATTTAGATACTAAAATAAGACCTCATCCCCTTAAAACTTAGGATAAAACATGAGAGGATCTTCTTAAAATTTACCGATAAAACATCAGTTCAAAAACAAATGCTTGTCCAAACATAAAAACTTAAAAGCTTTGACTTTGATTTTCATGCAAATCCAATGAAAAAAAGCAAAACCGGTTTATATAGTCTTTATTTCCCTTTAAGGCATGGACTAATAAGACTCAGAGAGAAAAAGTAACTTAGTATGCATGGTGCTCTTCTTTTACTTCACAATTTGAAATGTAAAGGTGTTACTAGTATGGATATTTTAACATGGAATTTCAAAATTATATATATATATATATATATATATATATATATATATATATAATTTTATTGTTATTATTATTCATACAAAAGATTTTTTTATGTAATTAAAATATTTTAATATTTATTCAATTTATTTATAAATATATTATTTTTTATTTTTTATTGAAATTTTATATATATATATTTTCACATATTTAATAAAGTTCGATGAACTTATCATTTATCTTTTATATTAATATTAATATTATATTAAATTTTAAAATTTATTTTTATTTTCCTCAATATATTATTTATATACTTATTTTTCATTAAACATTATTTAAATTTACCATAAATTTATTTATATTTTCTTTAATATATTATTCATATACTTATTTTTCCAATAGTTTCTAAGTCCCTTAATTCTTTTTATGGTCTCGTCTTAAAGTTGTTTTTTTTTATAAATTGGCATATTAGTGATTTGATTTTCATATTGAAAAATTAATGCCAACTAAAACACTTTGCTCTACCTTTTAACCAAACTTTTATATGTTTTTCAATTTCAATTCTATTATTGGAAGAAGGTTTGATCTTTCTCAATTTCTTCATTATAACGTCCTCCTACTTAATATATTTCTTCAATTATTCACCACCCATTTCATCTATTTCTTCAATTATTCACCACCCATTTCATCTATTTTGTGGATCATTTCTCTTGGGAGATCCATGGACTACATTCTATATTATATCCTCTCGAAGGTTGTTGATTTATTCCCTTTTGGCCTTCATTATTATATTATTCTTCAATATCCCCTCGGTCTACATCCCCATAATACTTTATTCCATTATATAATTTAGTAGGTAAACCTTGTAAGCACTCTCATTGGACACTCATTGGTTTTGAACTGCATGTAGTGTGTTTAATTAACATATTGGCCCATGACTCACTTTGTTTTCTTGATTCTTCTTATTTTCATTATCTTTGATTTTCCTTGTCACGACCATGGTATCGTGGTATCTTGTAAAGATTTTGATTGGTGGTTAGATAGTATGAATTCTTTATGATAAAAATGTAACTATATAAGTTTTTGGTTTTATTTTTCAAGTCTTCGGATTTATCTCCCACCTAGAAGGGCGAAGTAATCCTCTGTCTATTTTGTAGTTTCTTATGCTTTTCTTAAGAATCTTGCAGCGTTGCTTTTACTTGGGCATGAATCCATATGTTTTCTACAAAATCTAAAGCCTTTACATGATCCTTTTTCTATGTTGGTGTGAGAGTAATGGGTACTTTGTATGGCACCAATAGTTGGTAACCGTAACATGCTTTAAATGGTGATGTCCCTGTTGATGAATGGACAACTCTGTTATAACTATGTTGTACTATATACAATGAATAGTCATGTTCTTTATTGTTGGTGCACCAGACACAAAGAGCTCGTGTTAATGTGTGATTTAGTTTGGTAATTCATTTGAGGGTGGAATGTTGTAGAATAATTTAATTTATAGCATAATAGTTGTTAAAGATATTTCTAGAGTTTACCAAGGAACCTAGAATCTTTATTGGAAACAATTGTGAGGGACGCCCATGTTAGATGTCAATGTTCCTGCAACTTTGATTAAGATCTTAGAAATACCAAGGGGTGATGGTCTGTGTGTAGAATCATTTCCTTTCCCATAAGATAATACTGACATTGTTCCAATGCTTGGACTAGAGCATAGAAATATTTTTCATAAGCACTATACCTAAGTTTGGCATTTGATAAACCCTTCGAATGCAAAGCTACGGGAAGAATCACTTACTAAGAAGCATCTACCTCTAGAACTAAGAACTACATGTACCTAAGAACTACTCTAATCACTTACTATGAAGCATCTACCTCTCCTCTATTTTGAAAGGCTCTTCAAGATTTAGTAATTGTAAAACTAGTTATGACCATAGACTATCTTTGAGATGTTGAAAAGTGTAGTCTTCCTCTTCATTCCATTTAAACTACATTTAATTTGTAATCTGGTGTATGGGTTTTACAATATTTGAATAATTTTAAGCAAATTTCCAATACAAATTGATGCTTCCCATGAACCTTTTTAATGCAATTTTCCTTTGAGTTTTTTCCTAGATAACTATATACACCACACTTTTAGGGTTGGGGAGAATGCCAACTTGGTTAATTACAAATCCTAAATAGTTAACGAGAGTCTCTCAAAAACTAGACTTGTTTCTTTTAAACTGTAGTTTATATTTCCTTAACAACTTCAAAATTGATTGAACATGTTAGACATGTTCCTCAATATTTCCAATGAGTATTAATATATCTTCAAGATATACTACTACCATACATATTAAATGTGGATGGAAAATGACATTATCAACCTCATGAAGGTCATTGGCATGTTTGTGAGTCTCTTTGGAATTATCAACTATTCATATAGGGCAATCCTAGTTTTGAAAGTCATCTTCCAACTATCTTGGGATTCCATTTTGATTTGGTCATACCCGATGATGAGGTCCATTTTTGTGAAGTATTTGGTGCCATGAAGGTGAATACGTAGATTTTCTATTCAAGGCAATGTATATCTATTTTTTATAGTAATATTATTAAGTACCTTGTAATATGTTACCAATTTCCATTATTTTTGTTCTTTCTTTGAGATAATGAAAGTTGGGATATGCATGATGAATGTGATTGACTAAATATGGAAGTTTTATTTGGGGAGAGTCGATACATTGTGGAATTTGGCTAGGAAGACCCTGACATAATTTCAATTGAGTGTTGAATTGGTTGTTGTGGAGGTAGTCTTTTTAATTCTTTAAATATATATGCAAAAGATTGAAGCACTAATTGTAATGCATCTACAATGGGATTGTTGGTGTTAGGTTTGGCGGGGGATATAATACAAAGTGTGAGGGCCTCTCTTAGAGAAATATGTATACTTGTTTCTTTGCCCATGAGTAAAGAGAGTGGGTAACCCTAAAATGATATGAGATGGTATGGCCATCCTTCCTTTTCTAAAGTGTGTTTGTTTAAGTGGGAATCATAGACCACATGTCTATCATGTTAATAGGGGTGACTAAGAAGTAGTTCAGAATAGAAACATCACATTCCATGATGTCTCAAAATGGGCTAATGGTAAAAATGACTGCACAACATTTTTCTATCATCATAGGCAATTGTATGTCTTGGACCCACCCTAGATGATAAGGTTTGGGGTGATTAGTTGTTGACATATTGAGGGTGTTTACCAAAGTTGTTGACACCAAGTTCTTTTGATTCGTGTTATCCAACATCAATAAGGCTAAATGGTCCTTGATTTGGCAATTATGAGTAAACAAGCATTATCTTCCGGTTGTGGATTTGGATTTAGTCATCATTAGTAGACTAGTATCTACAATGGTTGAATTGCTCAAATAAATTCCTTATGGGTCCTCTTGATTTGTGGAATCGAAGGAGGTTTGGGTTGGAATTCAGTAAATAGCATTTTAGCAATAGAAGTTCATTTGATACTAGTTTACATACCTTTGTTGAATGGGTTTTTATTTTATGGAACTAGTAATATTTGCCTCTATTTTATGGATGTGAAAGTGGGTAATACTGTAGATTTTGGTGAGGGTAGTCAATTTTTCTATTAGAGGGCTCTATTCAATGGAGTCTATATCTTATTTTTCTTTCAGTTGCTAAGGCTTAGTGAAACACCATTGGAAATGTTTCACTACAAAACATATCTATCTCCTACCTCATTCTCAACAATAAGCTTGAATTAAATTTGATTATAAGTACTTGTTCTCCATCTGCAATTTGGAGGTTAACTTTAAGTTTTGTGAATAGTTCTATAAAATGTTGTATGAATTATACATTGAATTGGTGGATCTACATTCATTTTTCCATGGGATTTTATTTGTAGTCAAGTAGATAAAATCACTCCTTAAAGGAAGTACTTAAATCTTGCAAATTCTAAATCATTTGGTCATATTGACTGCTTGATGCTTTTGAGTTGAGTTAATACAAATTTGTTCATCGTTAGCTTGTGTTGGAAATTGTCCTACCACTTCAGGGCTATTCCTTCCAAATGTATGGTGGCCCAATCTACCCTTTGTTGTTTTGATAGTTTCATATTTGATTTGAAGTGCACCATATAGCTTGACATACATGCATCTAACACTTCCCCATCTAACACACCTTTGAATTTAGGTAGGGATAAATGGGTGTCCAAGTTGATTTTGGGAGTTCTAGGGACAATCTGAGTAGTTTGTGTAGTTTGCAATGTGGTGATGGCCACATTTTGTAGTGATTATAGTGCATTGGTGATTCTTGTTTTAGTCTGCCCGTGACTTTTTAAAAGTCTCTATTGTTATTTTAAACGCCACACTTGCTTCAAGTTGACTTTCACCTACTATTTTATCCTTTGGGGAAATCTTCATTGTGGTTGACTCATTTGTTCTTTTGTTGATTAATCATGTTAGTGAGGATCATAGTATGGTCTAATCCTAATTGAAACATATGAGCCTAGATTATTTCTATAAGGATGAATAAAAAATAAGGTAAAATTCCTCTCTCAATACATCCATCCTTCTTCCTTTCTAATTTGTTCATAAACAAAATTGATTACAAAAATAATTCCCATTTCTATGAACTAAATCAATTATTGAATGTACACATAGTGCTACTCTATCTCCAGCAATCTATAAGTTCTACTATATTTAAATGGAAAACAACTAAGATTTCACAATGCATTCCTAGTAAGTTAACTCGACATCCAAGCAACCTCAACGGTAACACCAGCATTGATCAATATATGGAAAATGTGCCATTTATTATTCATTCCCATTATAATTATTTTCTAATCAACAATCATCTACCAATTATTTAATGCACTCTATCTAATCTCCATACACATCACCCAACCTTAGTTCCACACACCCTGTTGTTCCTGAGATTACAATTAAGGCTCAAAGAGTAATGTCAAGGCATCAAGAATTTAAGGAATGTTTTAAAAGGTGTTTTTTCTTTCGTTAATTATATAAGAATTAACCCTTTAATGAATTTAATAACTGAACATGACAGAGGCCGTGTTTTGTCGTCTGAGTCGAGTAATAAAATCAAGTGATACGAGAGAATATTAAAAAATTGTTAAACAAAATGAGGCATCAATGACAGATGAATCTTACCTTGTTCATAGTAGAGAAAAATATAGAATGCACCCTTGAAATGATATAATATATAGTGATCCAAGTAGCTTGCAGGTCTTGTATTTACTAATAGCAAATACAAAGAAAAAATTGCTTGCTTATCAAATAACTAATGAAACATGATTACAGTAGATGTTATACTAAATTGTAACCACTCACTTATCAAGGAGTGACATAAAGAAAACTAGAGATATGGAATACAAAAGAAGCACATAACTCAAACTGCACAAAATTTGGAATCCCTGTCTGCAGTTGCATTAGTACTCACAAAAAAGATGAGTTTTCTTAGTTACAATACAAAAAGAAGAAACCATTGTTCAGTCTTCAAACTATGAATTTATACAAAACGAACTCAACCCTAGGCGGTTGAGATTCTCATAATTCGAAAACAATAAAAATTACAATATGTGAAATTTGAAACATTTCACTTGCATCTTTTCTGTCTCTTTTCCTGCTGGAAGAGACGTTTCTTCTTCTTGTAATCCAGCTCAGAAAACAACTGGTCTCTAATAATGACTCCTGCAAAATGAGTACACACTTTGTATCATTTGTTCCCAGACGTGTTGGCTTTTCCTTGCTCAACGCACTGAACACATCTGCCCACTAACTGTACCACCAACCTGGAAGGCTCTGTTGTATTATTTGCCTCAAAAGTGTATAACTTATTCTCTATGTGAGGCAACCTATATTCTATCCTCCTGGCTTCTAGAGTTATAGACTGTAGCCATTGACTGGGGTTGACTATCCATTTATTTATCTGAGTAAGGTCAACTTGTTTCAACTACTGGATTTAGGCCTGGGTTTCTTCCATACTTGTCTTGGAAGTGAGTTGATGTTTTGCAATATCAATTTTCCCTAGGGCTTCAAATATACTATCTAATTATATGACCAATGATTCGTTTTCGACTGAGGAACAAGCTTCTTCACAATATTTCTTCACTTCCTTGGCTAATTTGATACTTTCAACTATATTAGCCTCCCAGGTTTTAAGTATTATGTCACCTCTAGTTTGTTCTGAAAGGGACAATCTAGTGACATGAGCTACTTCCTCCTTTGATGAAGATAAGACGACCTCTTGGAATTTCATTCTAGTTGCAGTGGCCTCTTTCTCCCTTATGTAAATATTACTTAAATATTGTTCTGCCGACCAATAATAGTTTTGAATACCTTCTATATTAGTCAAAAGGTTTTGCTGGGCTGATCCCGGTTTCTCAAGTACTTCTAATGCTTGGGCTTGAAAAGATGATATATCCACTGCTACATTCTTGGTCAAGTTTAATTTAGCTTGAAGCTATTTGACCAACTCCTCTTGTTGAATGGCCATCTCTCTTCTTGCCTGTGAATTTTTATGCATCTCATCTAGGCTGATCTTAAGTTGTTGAATTTCCTACCTGTCATGGGCTCTAATCTGCTCAAAACCTTTATTCGTATCACTTCTGAACTCTTCTACATAGTCTTTACTTGGATTTGCAATTGGCTCACCAACAAATCCTTCTGCTTCAATTTACTTTAGGTTCCCAACTGAGTACCAGTTTGATGTGGCAAAAGCTCCCAATGAGCCTGTTACTTCCATAGCGAAATTTGCTTCTTCTAAGGCCTGATTGTCATATAATACTCTGTGTCTCTTGACAGTCACACCCTCCCTTTGATGAGTTTCTCTTTTCACAACATCTCTCCTCTTTTTGCTGAAGAATATTTCGGAAGGGGGTATGTCTTCCATCGAAATAGGCATAATATCTTCTATGAATACCACTTTGTCACTCAGATTCCCTTTACTAGAATGTAAAGGTGTGACATATTGGATAGGGCTACCTATCTTGGTCAATGGCCTTTGCTCGGTTGTGTTAGTGGCTGATTTTCCTGGTGTAGATGGTGTTTTTTCTTCTACCAGCTTGAGTTTGAGTTTGATCATCTGGTGGGTTTGTCAATGCGGTGTCCCGTTTCTGAGTCACAACCTCAGTTTTTCCAAATGTTCTTGAGCATTCCGTCCACTGGAGCTCCCTGCTTCTAAAATTTGAGTCTCAAACTTCTATATAGAAGGAGGTGTTGGGGTTTCTCCCTGCAAGAACTTAGGAAAGCCATTCCTTCGATGCCTTTGAAAATTATGAAACTCTGCTAATTTGTCTGGAGCCAAAGTTTGGACTCGACTCAAGACTTCCTGATAAAATCTTACCCCTCAGAATATCTCATCCTGTGGGGAATCTTCATGCTCGTATCTTATTAAATTGGAAAGATCCATGTGATTTCCCACGATCCTCAGAGGATCATGTTTCTTGAATTCACTATTGGCCAACTTGATGTCTTCTAGGGCCGCGACCTCTACTTTCGAGTGGCTGAAATCTAACAATGTGAACCTAAAAATCTGCAAGGGAAAGGCAGGCCATACTTTTTTCTGCACTTCTTTTAGTTCCTTACTGATACCCCCAAGCACAGTTTGATGTGCTACTTTGTGGCACACCAATCGATCTGGTAGAAACTTCGGAAAAGAATGTGGAGGAATAGAACAAACAAACACCCTAATGTAAGAGAAGTGCTCTTCAATATACCAATCTGCTATCTTCCCTAGGTTGGTCACTATTTTGTCAGAAATCCTAGGGGGTGGGAATCCATATAAGGCGATATGCATCGGCACCACCACATAATTTCATATTTCATAGAAGAAATCTCTCTCTTTATCCTCTCATAGCTTCGAATGATAAAAATGTATTAGCTCAACACTAATCGGAGTCCAGCTCCAGCCCATCAAAGGAAATGGTGTCATAAAACAAACAACATCCATGATATATGCCGACATTTAAAATGGGGCAGGTTGCCCCTTGGCTCTCAATGAATGATATTCCGTTATCTCCCTAACCAAATTGTCGGATAACATCTTGGCCCAATCGAAGGAATCCCCCTCTGCTATTCTATGCATGATGGGTACCCATGGTAAGAAGAAATGGGCAATGTTTTCCTTCCTATAAAGTCTACACATCATCATGGATATATACATCATGTGAGGCTATAAAGAGGTAACAACATATATGCCATGGCTGTCTTCTCTAAACTTCTTGGGATGTGAGAACCAATATTTGATCAAATCGGGCAGGTTCCTTCCATATTGCGCACATTCTTTTCTATCGAAATCCATTAATAAAGTGGAATTATAAATGTAATTAGGGATCGAGTATAGTTTGTACATCACCTAGAAATGTTCTATCCGGAAAGACCCAATCGCGACTTTTTGCGAATTGCAGATGGTTCTGGTCGAGAGGTCGACATTCTCCAGCGCCCAACCAATCATATCGTTATAAGGCATGACCCTGGGCTGCATTGCTATTTTATGTAGCTTTGATTGAGAGACATTTTTGTATTTTGTATCCTGGGTCCTAGTCTCCTCGTCGCCTGAATCATCTGGGCAGTTGATCAATTTGTACTGTAGAATATCGAATACCTGCGTCCAGGTTTTCGTGGTGTCTTGGCTTCTGGGCGAAGTGTCTGAAATTATGTTTATGTTTGGGTTAGATCTTTCACCAGATGCTTTAGCTTCTTTCCATGGAACCATGGTATCATGAGATCAACACTCTGTTGCCTGTCATAGGAAATGCACAACTTCTTATATTGAAAACTTTCTCTTCTGTGAAAACGCAAGATGAAATTCAAACTTCAATATCTTTTTTTCCTTAATTTCATCGATTTCATAAATATCTCTACTAACGAAGTATTAACTTTCCTTAATGAGAAATATTTAGGTGGTGGTCCAAGATCTTGTTTTGAATGATCACCGTAGATCGATTATTAATGTCATTAATTTATGGTGGTTCGCGATTAGAAGTTTGGAAAACAACATTTGAATTTTCCCGAGTTATGATTCAACAAAAAATTAATCATGAGATAATCCTCATTAATGCATAAGTTAATCACACTTATCGTTAAGTAAATTTAGGAATTTAGGACCTCGAGATATCTTATAGTAGTTCAAGGCATGACTTCCGAAACACAAAATCGCGAAGTGATTAATTAATTTTAATCATGTTTAACCCTTTAAATAATCGTGTTTAACCTCAAGTATTTTAGGGTTTTGGACCTCGGGATATTGATAGTCGCTCGAGATAGGATCTCTGAAATGAGAAATTGCGAAGTGATTAATTGATTGCTAATTGTTTTTAATCATTAATCAACCCTGCTTAATGCTTAAGACATTTCGGGAGTTTGAGCTTCGTGAATTAGGAATATGATATGTGGAAAATGCCCGAAATTTGAAATCGCGAAACTATTAATTGATTTTCTAACTGAGTTTTAGTTTCTTTTTAGGTATTTATTACTTCATGTATTTGGTCAATTAAATTCACTTAAAATCCCAACAGGTCACTTTCTAGAAAGACGCGTTAGATATTAGGAGGTATACGTGTGTGGTGACTAGGATCTGTTGGACGCTTTTCGTGTATCCGGGTTTTGAAATATCGACATGTTAACACACCTGAAGCACGAAACTCCGAAATCCGAAATTGTGAAGTATTCTTTATTGATTTGAATTTTTTAACGAGTAGGTGGCTCCATATCTCCTAAGGAATTAGGATCATTTGATTAGATGGAAGAGCTCATCGACGGTGAGAATCAAGCACATGTTTTATTTAAACGAGAATGAAATCTATTTAAAGTATAAATTTTAGAAATATATATGTGTTCCAACATAGGCTCCATCTAGGGATCGCGTCTCCCTGCGAGACGTTGAAGAATAGTAGACCAAGTGCCTTTATTGGGTAAATGGAGTCATTATTGCATTTCTATGAAACACCTTTGAGAAAACAGACATAAATATATTAGACTTCGCGTTATCTCAGAAATATTTCAAAAACTTGATCGTTCACCAATCTCGAGTTTAGGCTGTCTATCACTTGTTTTTTTCTGAAACTGATTTTGGGTTTGTTTAAGATAATCGAGATAAATTTAATCAATCTATCAAACTCTGGTCGATTTTTTTTGCATCAAGGCAAAGTAAAATTTAGCAATTTTAATTAGGGGATCCCTTGTCAGCTTAGAGTGTAAACCTTTGTCGAAAATATAACTAGCTACTAGAGAAAATTATATACATGTATAACAACCTTGCAGATATCATAGACATTGCTTCATTGCCAGCAGGCCAATTCAATACCCCAATGAAATTATCTACATTTCCCATTGAATTTCCTTTCATCACTTCAATTTGCACTTTGCTGAGATGAGGGAAATAATTTAAATGAATTTCCTTTCATCATCTCTTTTGGACAAAATGGGGGCAATCAAATTTCAAATTTCCTTTCACCATTTGTCTTGGACTAGATGGGGGCAATTAGATTATGAATTTCCTTTCACCATCCATATTATTTTTTAATATTTTTGAAGTGGGGGAAATCAATTTGTATATATCATACACGAGATTATATCTGTTTATAATTTAGCAGCTAAGGTCTGTCAACTCACTTTGATTTACTCTGGGCTAATCCTCCCCCGACCTTCAAAACACCTTCGTCTATAGGGAAGTTATCACGGGGAGATTTTAATTTGCCAGGGATTTTCCTTGAGTGAAACGAATCAGTTTAAAATCTGATAGAAGGGATAAAGTAGTCAGGATTATCCCAGTCACACTTTCTCTTAGTTATAATCATAGGACTCACAAAAATTTCTCCTAGTCTCATTTTGAAGGTCTAGTTTTTAGGCTTCCCGAGTCAAGGCAAACTCTGTATTTCTGTGGAGATTTAAAATCAGGATGCGCAAATCAAGACAAAATTAAATCTTTCAAACATGATGGATGGGAATGGACTAAAGAGTTAAAGGTTTGGAAAGGGATCTTATTCCTACTCAAACCTACTTCTTGATTTGCTAGCTTCTTTTATTCTTACTTTCTTTTCCTTTTTATGCATTTTATTTCATTTTTTATTTTAATTTTAATTTTATCAAGACTCAGAGAAGATTTTTAGGATTAGGCTGTAAATCTTATATCCCTCTGGTTTTTGATCAGGTGACACTATTTATATGGATGATACCTCTTTCATAATTTAATGAGATCCTTTTGAAATTTTAACTTGGGCTAATAGGGTAGAAGCTCATACCTCAGATTTTATTTATATTTTCGACCAAGTAAATCACTTATTTATCACCTATTTTGAGAGAAAGCCAATGTTTTGAAAAGTGAGTGTTGGTTTCTGATACATCCTTGTCTCTCAACTATCAGCTAGTATTCTGCATAAAAATAAACATGAGAAATGTCAGAAACTTTTGAAGAAAAATGAACAATAGGTGTTACTTGTTTTTTTATATTTATGTTTTTATGAAATTAACAAAACTGGTCCTATCTATAGTGAAATAAGAACTTACCAAAGAAGTGAAAAACTATAAATCAAAAAGAAAATCAAACCGGTATATACAATGGTGATTTGGGATCTGATTATTGCATGAAGTGTTTCAGGTAGCGCCCGTTGATAGGGGCGTTAAGGATTTCCGCATCGAGGTTTTCTAATAAGAATGAATTCTTTCCCTCGGAGGCTACGACCATGAAAAGTCCACACCAGATGTGATCAAACTTGACATGCTTTCCAACATCCTCTTTCCTAGCATCCCATTTCAAAACTAGGTCTTCAGAAAGGAATTCCCTATTTTTGTCTTTTTTATCAAACAAAACTTTCATGTTGTCTTGATATTTTTGAAGTTTCTCATCCACTTCAACCCTATTTTGTTGTACTTCAATTAACTAGTTTATTCGTTTGCTAACATCATTAGGTTCTTCCTTCGAGTCTTTCCAGAGCTTCATCATAGGCATAGCGATATTTATGGGGAGGACTACATTGGTACTGTACACCATTTCGAAAGGAGACATTCCGATTGATTTTTTAGTACCTATCTAATTTGGCCACAAAGGTATTTCAAATGAATGTGGCAGGCTTTATTGTTTTCAGTCAACACCTTTTTTATTATGGTGATTAAAATCTTATTCAATGATTCGGCTAATTTGTTGCCCTAAGGATAGTAGGCTGTTGAATGTCCTAGTACAATATTGTACTTTTGACAAAAACTGACCATTTACATGGATTTGAAGGCTTGGGCATTATCCGTAACTATTTTTCGAGGACAACCAAATCTAGATAAAATGTTTTCTTCCAAGAAATTGATCACCACAAAGTTTGTAGCATTTTGTGTTAGAATGGCTTCTACCCATTTAGTAAAATAGTCTGTGGCAGTTAAGATCCATTTATGTTGTTCAATTGAATGCGGATGGATTTCTTTGATGAAATCGAGACCCCATTGTTGAAAAAAAGCTTTTGTCTTGACTGGGGTCAAGGGTAGTGCAAGAATATTTTGTTTACTTGAGAATAGTTGACAAGAATTACAAGCTCTGACTTTAGTATTCACGCCTGTAAATAACTTCGGCCAATAGTATCCATCTCTCAGGATTTTATAAGTCGTTTCCCTCCAAGCGTGCTTTCCTCCACACACCCCTTTATGAAACTCATTTATAACATCCTTTGTTTCAGATTCTATCAAGCACCTTAGTAAAAATCCCAGGGGATCTTTCCAATACAGCTGACTATCAACGATGCAATATTTTACCGTGTGCAACTTCAATGTTCTTGCCTTAGAAGGAGTCATATCACTTGGGCATTGGAGAGTCAGAATATATGAAACTATGTCGCCATACCAAGAAGAAGAAGAAAATTTCTCTTGGATCTGAGTTATAGGTGTCTGATCATCAAATTCTGCTATGTCTGGAAGTTCTCCGTAATCTTGAAGATGATTTATTCCGAGTGCTCTGAAATTCAATTTAGCTAACAGATTAGCCAGGCCTTGACCTTTGACTAGTTTAGTTGGTTTGACCTCAAGATCAAATTTCTAAATCTTGGCTAGCCATCGGCCCCTCCTTCCGTCACTATCTGGTTGAACTAATATATCTTTAACAGATTTGGTTGGTACGTAGGAAATTATTTTGGAATGTAGCATGTAAGTCCTGAAAGATTTAAGGGTTTTCACCATTGCGTATGCCTGTTTTTCCAGTATATCGTATTTTAACTCTGTGTCTCTGAGGATTTTACTAAAGAATGCTATCGGCTGTTTGAATCCTTCTTCGTTCTTCTATAAGAGCACGACCACAATCATATGTTCAGAATGTGAATGAAAATATCAAGAACTCTTTCAGGTAGTTTGGGCTGGCCAACATCAGTGCTTCTCCTATTACCTTCTTGATGTGTTTGAAAGATGATTTAGCCTCGGTTGTCCATTTGACCTAACTGTCATTTTTTAGCATATATGTAATCAATTTAACAATTTAAGTGAAATTTGGAATGAATCTTCTTAAAAAATTTATTTTTCCTAAAAAAGACTGAATTTCCTTTCTGTTTCTAGGAATATTTATTGTATCTATGGATTCAACTGTTTTTGGATCGATTTTGATTCATTCCCTAGATACTATATGGCCCAAGAGTTTACCTTCCTACATTTCAAAATGAGATTTCTTGGGATTTAGGGACAAAATGAATTTCTGACATTTCTTGAACGTCTGTTTGAGGTGTACTAAGTGCTCTGCATCAGAGTTAGAAAAAAAATTAAATCATCAAGATAGATAATGAAAAACTTATCTCTTTCGTCGACAAACGTTATGTCCATCGCTCGTTGAAAAGTGGCCCCTGCGTTCATCAGACCAAATGGAATTTTTTCATACATGAATGTACCCCATGGAGTGGTAAACACAATTTTATCTTTGTCATCTTTGTGGACCGCAATTTGATTATAACCTGAAAATCCATCAATCATAGACATTCGGTTAGCCCCGACCACCTTTTCTAGAACGTGATCCATTTTAGGGAGCGGATAATTGTCTTTAAGAGATGATCTATTTAGGTTCCTGAAATCCGCACAAATTCTGATTTCGCCGTTCTTTTTTCTAACTGGAACTAAATTAGATACCCACTCAGAATATCTGAGTGGAACAATAATTTTTGCATTCAGGAGCTTTTTTACCTCTCTTTCTATTACAGGCATGAGTATCAGGTTTATTTGTCTGAGCTTTTTCCTGAAAGGTTTGATGCCCGGTTTCAAAGGGATTTTATGCTCAATAACAGTGGTATCATAAGTTTTCAATTCGTCTTAAGACCAGGCGAAGACATATTTGTATTTTTTGAGTAACTCATAATATTTAATTTTCATTTCGGGTGGAAGGTGTTTAGAAATTTTGATCAGTTTGGGGTTTTCCTTAGTGCCTATGTCACAATATTCAACCTCTTCGGGCTGAGGTTGCAAGGTAGACTTCAGAGGTATATCGTCCTTATCAAATAATCTCTCTAACGGAATTAGACCCTTAGGAATTTGATTGTTTTTTTAACACCAACATGCGGTGGTTAGCGATCTTATCTTGGAACTTCCGAGGATCTTTGCCTTCTTGCATGATCCAAGTAGGGTCATTTTGATTTTCCTGGTCGATGTGTGTTTCAGAAAGTTCATCCACCATTTCTAGAAACTGCTTGATCTGTTCATCATCTTCAAAAACCTGCCAGTGTTGGAAATTATTTGGTATTGAAGGCTCGTGCCTCATTTCTATGTGGTATTTTAGCTTCAAGACTGTATGTGGCATAAAAGTAGCAACCGCTTTTGCTAGGGAGTCAACTTGTTGATTTTCTTCCTTGGGAATATGATGAATATTGAACGATGAGAAAAAAAATTCGATCAAATACCAGGCACAGTTCCTGTACGACCTTAGCTTTGGATGTTTGGCCTGATACTTCTACCTTATCTGTTTTACAATTAATTTTGCATCATCATAAACTACTAGATTTTCAATTTTTAACTTCGGGCAACCTCTAATCCTAATATCAGAGCTTCATATTCGCATACGTTATTGGTATAGTAAATGTCCCACTGTAACCTGTATGAGAAAGGAATTATGAATTCATCTCCGGGTGCCACAAAAATCACTCTCTCTCCAACTCCTTCCCAAGACGAAGCAAGATCAAATTTTTTTTCCAGACCCCTATGCTATTTACATTTTTGTTTGTTTTTTCAATTTTTGAATCATTTTCTTCTGTACAATTTTCTTCTGTACATTCATCAAAACCATCATCAATGGATAATATATAGTTTCCTAAATCTTGATCTGTGACATAAACCAGATAATTATTTGGATTCTGTGGGTCACTTACGGTATATGCCAATCTTGTCTCTCTGTATAGACGGGTGAAATGTCCACCAAAGATTGGGATTGTAGCATACATCATGTCTAATTGAAGCGATCCTCCAAGTTTGGTACCCCAATACCTGAATAACAACATGCCATATTTCGCAGGAACATCAGTAACGACTACATCCATGAGAATACTCTTCACAGGGATCTGTGCAAGATTAACCACCAAATCTTTTATCATACCAAGACATTTAACTTTTCTTGAATCAAAAGAATACATATCTCAGTATGGTTTGGTAACCTTGAGGCCCAGTGTTTCCATAATAACTTTGGGCATTAAGTTATGGGAGGCTCCAAAATCCAACATACAGTTATGGAGTAGGTGATCATGCACAGTCAACGTAATATAAAAAGGACCAATAGGATCTTTATCATTTTCGATATGCAGACCAAACATTATAGTAGGTCTATCATCTTCTAAATTAATAGTATCCGCATGAATTTCATTATTTGAGAAATTTATCATTTTGGCAATTTGTTTCCTATATGTCGAATTTTTTGCTAATTCAACCAGGGGCACATGAATTTTGATTTTATTAATTTCATTTTCCAGATTGAAACTTTCGATTGTCTTTTCGGCCTTTCTAGTTGACATCTCTGTTTCTCTTTTTTCTTGTCTATTGGTTTGCGTTGCTTTGGTTTTGACTGTTTTTGTTTTAGCCGCTTGTGCTTTAACTGTTTTTGTTTTAGCAGTGTGTCCTTGGATGTTTGAGCCTCCTCATTTGTTTTATTTCTTGACAAGATCTTCCTTGGTGGAGCAGTTGTAGAATTTTAATCTCTAGGCCTTAAATTATATTTTTGTTGAAGCTCGACCATTATAGAGTCGACGATTCCTTGATAATCAGATTCTCCCATATTATTTATACTTACCTCGTTTCCAAACATTGTTTCTTGATCTAAATACCTTTCGTAATCCTATCTCGTTAGGTGAGGTTCTTGGTCATTATCACTAAGTTTTCCTGTATCTTCATCTAACCCCTCAAAGTCTTGTACATCATCGCTTTGCATAAAGTTTTCTGTTTTAAAAGGAGCTTTGATTTTATGATCCTCATTTTTTACCGGTCTCTATTGGACCGAGGGATTGGGATTCCTTTTGAAATCTCTCCTAGCAAAAGGACCAGGTTTAGCCTGGTCCAATTCCATTCTAGAGATTTTATTTGATAACTCTTTAATTATTTTAGCTATGCCATCCATTTTGTCCTCCGCAAACTTCCCAAATCTGGAAATTCTAGCTTGTTCCCTGAAAGCACTTAGTTTCTTTGGTTCCTATTTCGACCTTTGATTTCATATTACCAGATGCCATCATGTTCAATTCAATTTTGATGGCGTCATCTTGGATTCTGGTGATATCAACTGATCTCCTCTCCATCAAAAGTAAGGCAAAGTCTGGCTCGAAAGCCCCTGCGAAAGTAATCTTAGTCGCGGGATGAGAGGGTTTGACCTCTGCTGGGATCTTATGATATAGTTTATTAAACCTTTGGGTGAATTCCAGGACTGAATTAGAATTATTCTTCCTCATAGTTCTAAACTCCGTCAGATAATACACGTTTTAAGACCTTCCCAACGAATTGCAGATGAGTAAGTAAACAATATTTTATTTTGATTTTGACCATATATTCAAACAAATTTATAAGTAATAATAAAGAGAATGTAAATAATGTTTTATTTTGAGTTCGGTCACATATTCAAACAAATATTTAAGTAGGAATTAAGAGAGAATGTTTTATTCAGCTGCTTAATCCTCGAAGTTAGAGGTTTACGAGATAAAGGAATCATTGCTTGCTAAAGGTTTCCAATTCTCCACTAAATAGATATCTAGTGCCGATAAGTACCCAGATATCTGGAGCTAATAAGTACCCAGATATCTGGAGATAATAGTTATAGGATAGTAATATTCTTATTCACTAGTTTGTAGCTATCAATAATGCAAGTTAGAATCAGGTTAGTGTTAGAATTGCAAATGTGAAAAACACAATTCACATATGATAATTAAAAATCACACAAATAATAAACACAGGGATTTTAAGTGGTTCACTCAAACGTTGGACTACTTCCACCAAGCATAGGCATTATTAGTTGTCTTATTATTCAGATCATGGAGATTACAACAAACTAGCAAGTTCTCACTCTGTATCTCTTTCTGCCTTTACGGGCTTATATGTATTTACACACATTTTCAAGAAACTGATTATTAAATGCAATCCCTATACATATTCTAACTTGGTCTATTTGGTTGTAACCAATGCAAGATAATAGGATCCAAATCCATCCTTTGAGGAAGTCATTGTCACCAAATCCCAACAATTTCCACCTTGACAACAATTAACATGATACCATCCAAATTCATCCTTTGAGGAATTCATTGTCACCAAATCCCAACAATCTCCACCTTGACAACAATTAACCCGATACCTTGCTCCTTCTTTTTGTTCTTCACCTTTTCTGAAAGCCAAGAGAAGCCAAGCACCACTGCAACTTCTCTAATAAAATTGGTTTCATGATCTCGCCTGTGTGACTTGGATAAGTTTGGATTTCCTGAGGGGTCACTCCACCTCCAACATGTCTTCCATGACTGTGTTGTGAGACATATTTAGTGATAGATATTCTTCTATCCAAGACAATTGTATTACAATATACATTACAATTATCACAGACCATCTCAGTATAACCATTATAGGTGACATTTGTGCTTCTTAAACGCTGAAGCACCCATTTCACTGCAACACCTGAATCTGTCATGTTTCTGACAACATCATTAGCATGTGAAACATCTGGTCTTAACCATTTCATCACATACAAAAAACCTCCTACTGAACTTACACAAGACATAACCTTTTCTTCTTTATAGACAAGACCTATGTTTGAAGACAAATTATAATGGAAAGCAAGAGGGATAAAAATTGGTTTGACAATGTTCATATTGAACTCCAACCACAACTTACCATAACCATCTCTGTATACTTTCATGCCCATAATTTGTTTTGTTGCTCCTTGATCCCTCATCTGAATTGTCCTATCCACCTGAGTCATTTTCTTACTGATTTTATTCATGCTTCGGCTTGCATCAAGCATATCATCAACAAATAACATCAAGACTATGAATGTACTATAAACTGTATAGTCATTCCTACCCTTGGAAAAATTTTGACTCACAATGAAGGATTCAAACCTCTTGTATATTTTCCTGGGTACCAATAGGCCATACACTGAATTATTTAGCATGCAAACAAATTTACCGTTCCGATCTTGAATCAACCCTTTTGGTTGTTCCATATATACTATATCCCTTTCAATGATGAACTTGTGAGAAGTAGGATCCCACACATAACATCCCTTTATTTCACCATCATAATTTGTAGAGATATAAAACAAGAAGGAATTCAAAAACAAAGATTTTAAGTCTGGAAATGATTAATTGCTTACCAGTACCTGCAATTCTTTCTTGCTCTTATGACCTTGATGCTTCTGCCATAAACAAGAAGATACATACGTCACTTCAGATGCCACTTCAATACTCCCTTCCAACTTATAAAGGTTATCAACCTTTATTTCCTTCATCACTACTAAATTACCTTTCGACAATGTGAGTGCTCCACCTTGACCTGTATACTTATATCCACAAGAATCCAACACTCCCAATGAAATCAAATTTGATTTAAGCTCAGGTACATATCTAACATCCATTAATTCCCTAACAATACCATCGAACATCATGATTCTAATACTGCCAACCCCAACAATTTTACAGGGAATACCATTTTCCATAAACACTAGACCCTCATCAACAGATTGGTAAGAAATGAACCAATTTCTATGTGAGCACATGTGGTGGGAGGAACTTGAATCTAACTGCCATTCTTCTTGATACTGTAAATTACTAGAAACAAATAAAACTTGATCAGACATACTTGAATTTGTTACAACCAAATTTGCTTCCTTCGTAGATTTTTCCTCAGATTCATTTCTTTTCCATCAATCTTTCTTGATATGTCCTGTTTTGCCACAGTACCAACATTTTTCTTTACCTTTTCTATGTCTTGACTTAGATCGAGAAAAAATTCTCTCATTCTGCTCTTTAGTTTGACCTCTGACCAACATCGCCTCTGAAGTTGAGGTTTTTTGACTAGATTTTCTCCTCATCTCCTTAGCCAACATAACTCCCACAACAGAGTCATAATCTAAAACATCTATTGAGCTAAAGTTAATAGAGGTGACTAGATTATCCCAAGACTCAGGCAACGAACACAATAGTGCAATAGCCTTATCTTCATCTTTGAATTTAATTTCCATACTAGTCAATTGAACTATAAGGGTATTGAAGGTATTTAAATGGTCAACAAATTTTGTACCTTCTTTCATCCACAAACTGTAAAATTGTCTCTTCAAGTAGATTCTGCTCATCAAGGACTTCTTCATATATAGACTTTCCAACTTGCTCCATAAGCCTGATGTTGTATCCTCTCCTACGATATTAAACATAACATCATCCGCTAGACATAAACAAATGGTACTAAGAGCTTTTGCATCCAAATCTTCCCATTCATCATTCTTCATGGATGTTGGTTTATTTGACTTGCCTTCCAATGCTTTTCGCAACCCTTGTTGCACCAGTAAATCCCGCATCTTGAGCTTCCAGGGCTCAAAGTTGTTTTTACCATTGAACCTTTCAATTTCAAACTTCAAACTCTGCATCTTAGCCATTAGCACAAAATCTCCTAATACTCAATTCACTGCTTATAATAACCAAGGCCTTTTTAAAAAATAATATAACCTTATACTCAAAAGGCCAAACCCAAAAAATTAATGGTGAAAAAGGTTTTTAAAAAATATTTAATTCTTGATAACAACCCTTTTATTAAATCCACCAAAGAAACTCCAACTCTTTAAAATAATAGTTAAAGATCCTTATGATGTCCTACCTTAAACCCTTTTAAAAAAGGAAATTCAATTCTTTGAAAAACTCAAAGAATTCTCGTGACTTTAAAAACCATGCCCTTTTAAAACATGCGAAATTTGAAAAAAGGAGATTGTGAATTTTGTTTTATGCTTAGTATATAATATTTCAATTAAAACATGCGAATCATATCTTAAGGGAGTCATCGTCGCACCTCTCGATACACCTAGAGTGCGACTATTTTAAAGAGTCGTCGCATTGTACCACACTCTTGGATTGCGGCGATTCCAGGATTTCAAATACGTGAAAAGTTTAACTAGTATGGCGACGCACCCTTCTAGAGTAGGGATTTGCGGTGATGTTGAACTCGATGCATCTCACACAGATGTTGTTGCTCTTCTGAAATTTGACGTCGTCGACGCTTCTCTCCTCTAACCAGCTCTGATACCACTTGTTAGAATTGTAAATGCGGAAAACACAATTCACATATGATAATTAACAATCACACAAATAATAAACCTAGGGATTTCACGTGGTTCACCCAAACATTGGGCTATGTCCACCAAGCATAGGCATCGATTGTATTATTATTCATATCATGGAGATTACAATATACTAGCAAGTTCTCACTCTATATCTCTTTCTGCCTCTACGAGCTTACATGTATTTATATACATTTACAAGAAACTGATTATTAAATGCAATCCCTATCCATATTCTAACTTGGTCTATTTGGTTGTAACCAACGCAGAATAATAGGATGCAAATCCATCCTTTGAGGAATTCGTTGTCACCAAATCCCAATAGTTAGTACAATATAAATAATAATAATAAAATATTCAAGCCGATCCCCTTTTGTGTACATGTTAGTAATATTCTTATCCACGAGTTTGTAGCTATCAATAATGCAAGTTAGTATCAGGTTAGTACAATATAAATAAGAAAAACAAATATCCATGCCCATCTCCTCTTGTCTACATATTAGTAATCCTCTTATCCACCAATTTGTAGCAATGAATAATGCAAGTTAGTATCAGGTTAGTACAGTATAAATAATAATAAAAAATATTCATGCCCATCTCCTTTTGTGTAGGCGAAGGATAGAAAGGATGTCAGTCTTATTGCTTTGAAGAAAACGTAAATAACATTGTTGTGTCTGCATGCTTTGAGCAAAACGTAATTAACATTGTTGTTTCTGAATCCAAGGATTAAGTTAGCTTGATCCCTACCTTGATAATTTACAGCTTTAGGTAAACAAGATATTCTGCTATTTCCATTGAATTATCTTCCCATTGCAACATGTGCTTGTGTATATGCACTTTCCATTGACTCTACTTGCCATTTCACCTTGTGCTTGTGTCTCTCCATCATGTGCAAGGTCTCCATCTTGCACAGGAATCAGAGGAAATGGAATCGGAGGAAATGGGAGCCGAAGTCTACACAGATAATAGGAAATGGGGATGTTGGTTAGAAGCCCAGAGGAAAAGAGGAGTTAGAATCCAAGAGGAAAGGCACCTGAAAGGAAAAGTAGGAGAACCATTGAACACATAGCATGTAGATAACACAAGTCAGAACCACTAAATTGAACACATAATATGTAGATGACACTGATCAGAACCATTGAAAACAAGTAGCATCCAAATGACACTGGTCGAAACAGCCTCAATATGAGGCCAAATAAGACCACAAAATAAAAAAATTGGATAGAAAGTGAAGTTGGCTAAAACTTTGGTTAAAAAATCTTGGAATTCCTTCGAGAATAATGGAAAATAACAAACCAATTCAGATACTAAAATAAGACCTCGTCCCCTTAAAACTTAGAATAAAACATGAGAGGATCTTCTTAAAATTTACCAATAAAACATCGGTTCAAAAACAAATGCTTGTCCTAGCATAAAAACTTAAAATCTTTGACTTCGATTTTCATGCAAATCCAATGAAAAAAAACAAAACTGGTTTATATAGTCTCTATTGTCCTTTAAGGCATGGACTAATAAGACTCATAGAGAAAAAGTAACTTAGTATGCATGGTGCTCTTCTTTTACTTCACAATTTGAAATGTAAAGGTGTTACTAGTATGGATATTTTAACATGGAATTTCA
>JASDQU010685817.1:23523-39934 GCA_032191745.1 Picea mariana | reverse complement strand
TATTTTCCGAGTTTGGTCTTTGTTGGGTGAGTTTTGATGGTTGCTGAGTCTTCTTGAGTCTCTATCCTATCTATTGAGTGCTTGCAGAGTGATATGAAACCTTTTTATGGTTGAAATGGTTTTTTCTTTCTCATCATCTTTTTCATTGGTTGTCCTTGCATCTTGGTCTGATTGTTTTCTTCTTGGTATCCTACTTGGCTTGTATCTTTTTTCTTGGAATAGGATATGTACATCAAGTTGTTATTCAGTCCTTGCATTTTCATTTCTTTATATTGAAAATAAAAAAATATACACTTTGCATTTTGGCATTTTCTCTTTTGGGTTTTTAAATATTGTTCTTGATACATATGGTAAGATTGCATCTTATTGAAATTGTGGAGTTGAATTGAAAGTTGCATTTTAAAAGGCTTATCATCTTTTGAGAATTTAAGATTAGGACTTAGAACTTTGTTTATATTCATTTCTTCGATTTGTTGAGTCATAACATCATCAGTTTCATGACCACATCTCTTGAGTAAACAAAGCCATTATAAGTAATGTTGATTAATTAAAATTGATTAGAAACAATTTTATTTTTCAGAGTACACAAACAAGCATAGGATATAAGGCCTTGGATTAAGATTTTGTGAGTAAACTTCTCCAAGGATATTAAACTCAACAAATGTGTTTGACCAGGGAGTGGTGAAATCCATTATGTAATTAGTGACGTTAGGACGCTTTGCTCACACTAGAATTAAGCACGAGGTCACGTGGAGTTGGTTGCAGAGATGGACCTATAATACCTTCTTAGCATCAGAGATATTTATGGGGATCTATTCATATTTGGGGATCTTGCTAGTACCTTTACCTCCTCAAGAGGTGGCTCTTTCAAGATTTCGGGCTTTGTTACCCTACCCATACGGTGGACCTGACTTACGACTATTCTCCTGTGCATTGGTTATATCATGGTGGCTTTAGTTTCTTGGAATAGGTAGCCACATAGGTTACTTGCATGGGTTATTCTGCAAGTACCCTAATTGAGATAAGGGTAGGAAATCACACAGCCTTTATGGAGGATTACCTCTCCGGGGGGATCTGATTGACTGCATTGTTAATCCCACGAGGGCCCTTATAACTGATTTCGATACCTCTGATATTTTGAAGGGAGTCTCAGGTCCATCTTGGGTGAGGCATATCGACTCTAGTGAGGGAGGCCCCTTTTCAACTACTATATCATGTTTGTGTGCATTTGGCCTTTTTGTTTATTTTGGTGTGCTCTTTGATTGTTAGTTGGCCTTAGGATTTGTTTTTATATCTTGAGTCTTGAGTCATCGTGGAGTCATACCAACTTCCTCATAGGTCTCATCGTTTGTTAAAATTACCACCGCATCTAGAGTATTTACCTTCTAAAAGGCATAAAGTTATCAAACATGGTACACACACCTCAACCTACTAGACTTGTGATCATAGAAGTATGAGTATTGAGTTGAGTTAGAAAGATACTAGGATTCCTTCGACTCCCATACCTTCCATAGTTAATGGAACGCCTTCGATGCCTTCAACCACTATGGTTGTAGTGCCAGAGGTTCTCGTCATCACTCCTATCCGGCTTGTGGTTGCTACTGCCCCCATGGTAATGAACCCTTTTGGGTCTCTTTTTGGTATGCCTGGATACAATGCTCAGTCCATTCCTTTGGTCTTTAACCCTTTCTCTTTTAGTATGCCAATTATGACATCGCAACTTTCATATTCCATTCCAGCAAATAATACGAATCCTAGTATTGGACCTGGGGGCATGGCTCCTCCACATATTCAAATCTCCTTTGGTGGAGCACATATTCCCCAAACGACTACTATGACTGGAAGCCAACCTCCTTTTCCTCTTGGGTCTAATCCTAGTCTTAATGTTTCTGGATGGAGTAATCAACCAGGCAGAAAAGATACTGCCTATGTTCTATCCTTTTCCCCTTCCTCCTCCACACTGATTCTGACCAACATGTTTGGTATGAAAAATCCACCCTTATGCTCTAGATTTCCACCCAGAGGGAGTCAGTTTCATACTATGGGAAACCCCCAACCTAGAGCTCCTCTAGTTGGGTGAAATGTTTATAACCTTCATTATAAAATTCCCACAGGTATGGTGCCCACACAACCTCTTATGAAATAGTTTGGAGGAAGATATTGTCATACTGAACATGACTATGGTGCATACCAGAACCCTAGATGGGATACAATCCCTCATAATCAATCTTTCCTGGGGGCATGGGCTCAGATGCTGCAACCCCGGATCCCTTTTCTGGCCATGCTTAATTATCCATACTTGTCAATATTAATGAATGACCCAGTGTGTCATGATCCATCATGCCTCCCCGTCCCCACCAAGCTTCCTAAGGGTATTTAAAAATTCGAGGGAAGGAATGGTGAGGATTGAGGTGATCATGTTACTACTTTTCATCTTTTGTGCTCCTCCAATTCCCTTAATGATGATTCTATTTGTTTGAGACTATTTCAATGCACCCTCATGGGGGTTGCAGTGAAATGGTACATTGAGCTACCAGGGGGAACATGCAGAAATTTTAATTAGATGGTTTTGGTCTTTCTCAACCATTTCCAGTTGTCAGTTCGTTATGATTCCTTCATAGAACTTCTCTTGGCCCTCCGCCAGGGAAAATCCACCCATATCTCAGATCATATCCAAGAGTGGCATAGATGGAAGAGTTTGATCAAAGCCTACATTCCTCCAGAGTTTCTATTGAAATGGTTCCTTAATTCTCTATTGCCTTATATTTCAAAGGATGTTTCTACATCTGGGGTAACATCTAAAGACAAAGCTATTTTCAAATCCCAGTAATTAGAACTCATATATGCTCAATCTTGGATGTTATACAAAATTATTCCTGACACACCAAGGTCAAATTATGACCCTAAAAAAAATCCCGAGCCTCATGCCAATGGAATCATAGGCTCTGCAAATGCTAAGTCTGTAGACTTGGTGATGAACCAGTTGAAGGAGTTGTCTCTAATATAGTCTGTAGCAGGACAAGCTTCGTCTTCGTCCTACACTCCAACTCAGTCAATGGATGTGAATTCTTTACAGTCGTCGACCAAACCGAATAGTAACCGACAACCAGTAGGGAATATAAGGAATGAACATGGTAATAATTGTAAGGGTGGGAGGAATAATAATAAGAATAAACCTAAGGACAACACTAACAATGACATATCGAATAAAAATGCTGGTGAGGAAAAGATAGAAAAACAGAAGGTGAAGTTTCCTTGTAAACTTTGTACAAATGATCACCTTACCCACTTATGCCCCAAACTTGAGGAAGTCACCAGGATCTTATCTCAACCACTCATTGTGATGAACAATCCATTTATGCATAATCAACACATGGCCTTGAGCTCCTCTAACGCTAGAAATGCATCGAGTGGGAATCAAAACCCCTCGACGCATGAAGGTGACCATATATGTGTAAATATGGTCAAGTCTCAGATTAATTTATCCACTCAATATAGTGATTACAATTCTTCACAGACTATTCCAGGTCCAGAGTATCCCCCTCCTCTAGAAACACCTTTGCAGATAGAAAATCTAGAGCCTCAACCTCGTATTTTGAAAGGAGTACTAAAACACCCTGCTCACAACCCTAACTCTAGAGCTGCCCAGAACTATTAGATTGTTGAAGATATGGGTCAAACCCCTTTTGTGTTGTCAGCTTTGGAGGTGCTCCAGACGTGTCCTTCACAAAGGAATTCCTTTTTATCTGCATTAGGAGCTCTAGACTTGTGTGGCTCTAAGGTTATCAAGTTTGACGTCACGGATGTTAAGCCTCGCTTTCCTTACCACGTGGCCTTTCAAATCCATGTGGATTAGTCGAAATATACCATCAAATGCACTATTATTGATGAAGGTTTTGTACCATGCATGATGTACCCAACCTATTGGAAAGCCATTGTCTCTCCAAACCTCTCTCAATCTCCGACTTTATTGACAACATTTTATGGTCATTCTTTCCATCTCCACGGAATTATTCCCACCTTTCTGGTCCAGTTAGGTGGAAAGACGGTGGAGGTGGATGTCGAGGTGGTTGATACTCCCCTTGACTATAATTTATTTCTAGGGTGTAATTGGACTTATGCCATGACCGCAGTTGTGTCGTCTATTTTCTTCACTTTATGTTTTCCTCACGAAGGGAAAATAATGATGATTGATCAGTTATCCTTTGTGCATGCTAGTCCTAATGTATCAATTGGACCTTTAATCCCAGTGATAAAAAATTCTCAGTCGACAACTGAGGATATTGATGTCGGAATGTGTTCCTCCCTCATGGGTACCTCTGATTTCATGGCACCAATTCATCACATTTATTCCATGTCCAGTAGGTCTTCTTCGTCAGTGAGGTCCATTTCTTTCTGTACTTTGTATTTCAATGATCCTTGGACCCTACCTTCCCAAACCATGTCTTGTGAAGGTTAGTCACATATTGGAATGGCAATGCCACTGCCAGCGATAAAGATAGTGTATCAGGCTATTCTTGAATCTACTACTGACCCAAATCCTGTCTCCTCACAAATGGGCGAGGAGGATCCTATTCTACAACCCATATGGGCAACCTTATCATCTTGTTCACATGATTACCTTGATGATACTGTACCTTCGTATGAAGCCATACTAGAGGCCATGAATGGTCCTGATAATCCATGGGACAATATGCATCATCGTTCTTAGTTCCTCCTAGAGCTTGTTAGAATCGAACAAGATGATTTTAGTTCTACCTTGAGTGAGATGGTTGGTCACACCATGGTTCCACTAGATATCCATGGCATTTATGCCGAAGGAAACATGGCAAGTATTTCTCCTACCATCATGATCGACATCTCTCAAATTCTTGGAAAAAATTAAAATGTATATATTGGTGCGAATTGTTCGCCTGAAGAAATTCAAATCTACATCGATCTCTTCAAATAATTTTGTGATTTATTCGCTTGTTTGTACGAAAGGAGGCCAAGAATCAACCCTCGCATTGTCGAGCATGAGATCATGACTTCCACCAATTTTTCTCCTTTTTAGTTAACACACAGTGTGGAGTCAATCCTTCTTATTGAATGCAAAATCCCTTCCCTGAGACTGGTAGTTGAGCTCCTACCTGACACTTTCGATCTTGAAAAATGCCTCATACACCTAGAGAGCCTAGATGAGTAGCGTTGAAATGCCTCTATGGATATCGAAGCAAATAAACGATGTGTTAAGGCCCAGTATGATAGGTCTATCTATCCTCGACAATAAAATGAGGGTGACTTGGTCCTCTTGTATGACCAATCCAAAGAATCGTTGGGTCAGGCATGTTCAACCCCATGTGGCACTGTCCTTATATCATGTGACGTGTTTTAGAAAAAAAATCTTATGAATTGTAGGATTATGAAGGGAATATGTTGGTTGAGCCCAAAAATGGGCTCTACTTAAAAATATATTACACTTGAGCCCCAAGATTGGGTGTGACTCTTTGTATACTAGTGTATCTTAGTGTGTGTCTATATATATATATATATATATATTCCTTTGTCTCATCGAATTGCTTATAGAGTTTTCTCTTGGTTGGCAGATGTCAACGGAGTCTTTAGTTTACTTAGGATTTGTAGATGGTGCCAGTAGTCATACAAAAAACTTGGCTTCCACTGCTTGCGTCATTTACTCACCCGAGGGTCAACTAGTGTCTTTAGGTGGCGTTTGTCTAGGGCCATCAATGAATAATGTGGCTGAATATAGCGTCGTTATAGATATTTTATGTGATGCCATTTCACATGGTGTTCGGTCTTTAGAAGTTTGCCTGGACTCCCAGTTAGTAGTATACCAGTTGAATGGAATTTACCATGTGCAATACCCTACACTACTCTGATGATTCCTACGGGTACGAATTTTGGAACGACACTTTGATTTTATTACTTATAATCACATACATAGAAGTTCTAGTTATGTATCTTATGCATATGCTAATTATGTTTTAGATTGGAATTTTTCACATAACTAAAGTAAAGAAAACACATCCATCAATGTACACATTGTAACATATATAAGTAAATCTGAAGACCAATGTTTTTATATTTCATCTCTCCAAAAAACAATATGGTTTCATAGTACAAAATGGGGCTCACACCTTCAAAATACATAAATGTCTGATAGATATAATGACCATGGCATCTACGCTGGTGGCACCAGATGCGCATCATGATAGGATACTATGGAGTTTGCAATATGCTAGAAGAGTCTCACCCACACACGTGGCACACCCACCACCTGTCGATGCATAGCCTCTGGAGGATCCTCCACCTGAACCATAGGAATCCTGTGTGTCAAACGAGATAGGTTCCCCTACACATTTTGTAGCACTCTCTCCGCATCTCCTCCCGCTGGCTCATCTCCCCAGTTCCTCCACCGATGTCATGGGAATCCATATGGTCATCGCGGACCCACATTTATGTAACAAAGTAATTGTTAATACTAGATACCATCCAAAAATATTTGTGTTTTTTATTCTTTTTGAAAAACACAAAAAAATGAAATAATTTTTTTTTCATACCTATATCACTGTAGGCAAAACCTAGTGGAAATGGCATATCTGGATCTCCTCTTTAGTCGATTCCAACATAAGGGTAGTCATCTATGGATATCAACTATCGATGCCACTAGATGAAGAACTCATCATTGTAGGGGGTTTTCACCCTACCACCTCCTAACCGCCTCATCACCTCGGTCCACCGTGACATGGATGGATTGTGCGGTCCGCGTGGAATGATCTCTTTTCTAGGGCTCAATCCTAGAACCTGCTCAAAGAAGAAACTACATAAGATATGTGTGAACTTGAATTTCCTTTTCCTCCCATGTTTGCAATCTGTCAATTGGCTCTTTATGTTAGCCAGTAGTGAGGTGCGCCAATCATAAACTGTGGGTTGTAAACACTCCACTGTGTAAAACATGAGTGGCCTTGATTCCTGGTGCAACGAGGCCAACCCCGTGATCCGTGTAAGTACAAGAATGATGATGTTTAAACTCTTCTACAAACTTGATTTCTGCAATCATTTCATCTGTTGTGGTTTACCCCATGACATAGAGTGTTTTTCCTCATAACACCTGGCTCAATCCAGAGTCCAAGGAAGTCCATCGATTCCATTAACATCCATAACCTATCATGTGCCCTTCACACTCAGGAAAACTATTCAATAACATCTGTCAATACATACACCTCAATTTAACAACATGTCACAATACATTGTCATCATCATATATAACTCATAATCGAAACGAAATCTTAATATACCATAACCGGATCACTTGCATGTAAGTTTCCTAAAACAATATATTAATAAAAGTGCGCTCAGTGGAGCGGGATGTTACAACATGTGTCTACGGGATTGGGATTACATGGATGGCTACATTGGCATTATGAATCTACATAGTTCATTTTTCATCCATTATAGTGTATAGTAGGAATAGGGTAGAATAGACTAGTGTCTTTCCTTTGTGTAGTTTGGTTTTGGAGTTATCCAAATGGTTTCTTTCCATTTGACTTTTATTTGATCATTTTCATTCAACATGATCTTTTTGCATAATTTTTTTTTTCTTACATAATGGGATTTGCTATTTTTTCATTTCTTTTGAGTTATTTTATTTTAATCACTTGTAGTTTTAATTTTTGGGAATTGGCTGCAATTGTCCTATGCTTTGTTCAATGGGTATTTTAAGCATGAGTCTTCCTTTTCTGTTATAGTTTTCTTCACCCAAGATTCCTCTCTTATACAACAACAAGAGATATTTTTTCAGGCTGCCTCTAAACACGTTTTTGACATTCTGGACAACATGGTAATTTTAATCTTTTGCTGATATCTTTTTCAAAAAATTGCTTGGGAACACATCATTTTATTCCCCAATCCAATAATTGACCAAAGAATCAATCTTAGCACTACCAATTAAATAAGTTGTCAATCATATTTTTATAACTAATGTTTGTTGATGGATTAGTACCTTCAAAATATGGATGGGATTCAAGTCTTATAGTCTTGTTTGCTTAATTTGATTAATTTTGATTTCAGGAACATGACATTGTGTCCAGAAATCCAAATATTACAACAATCAAGACACTAAAAGTATGTAGTTGAAGGAAATATTGTGGGAAAGCACCTAGTGCTTATCTGTCAAGAAGAAGGTTGTGATCTTTGAATGAATGAATTGCAGATTAATACATGATGACTGCTCTGACCTTTACACAAAGTTTTATGATAGACCATTTAGTTTAATTTTACATTATCTTAGCATGCTTTTCTAAGGATTAGTTTTAGTTTTCGGTCTTTACTTTTCTTTTTAGTTTTAAATTTCATTTTAATAAGTTACTCATTTGAGAGGAGTATTTCTTCCTAATTGTATAAAAGATAAATACATCATTCTCTTTTGTAATATAGGTTGGGAAATGGCTTGTGTGATCAACAACTCAGAATATTTTCTCTTGAAATGAAGGCAACTTAGGGAAGTGTTAATATGAACTTTGTTGATCAGATTCCTTTGTGATACTTTTTATCAACTGAGATTGCCACCAAATCAACAAATGATCAAAATTATAGTCTCACTTATTTACTCACATATTTTTCTTCTGATCTAGTTGATATTTGGATTCCTTTTCATGACTATTTTGAAGACCACCATAACTGTGATTTTCCTCTTTTCTTTATTAGATTAAATTATTTGGGTCTATGTGTCTAATGATTATATTTTATAGCAAAGAGAAAATGGTGTTTTGGTTAGAAATATAATTTATGTTGTTGGAAAATTCAACATTTTAAAATTGCAAAGGAATTGCTTATGTCAAGAAATATTGAGAGCATTTGGGTTTATGGAATATTACATGACATTGGATTTTGAAAATTTTCTTTGATTGGGAATCTACACTAACCCATTTTTCTAGGTTCCCAAAAGATTGTTTTGTTTCCATAAATGAAAGAAATTGGATTGGAGAACTGTGTCACAAATATTTTACACTAGATCATCAATTCTTCTAATCTGGTTTGTTTTTCATTTCAGATCAGAAAATCCGGGAGTTTTATCCATTGGGATTGATATCGAATGGTTACCATTTATTGATTGGTTATTTCCCTTGGATTATTTTTTGATTTTTCACTGAAAACACTCTCTTTGTTGCTACAACAGATTTGTTGCTTGCTGCTGGGTTTTCTTCTTATTTTTCAGCCAATTTTCTTTCCTTTTTGATGACTGGTAGTGTAGCTTTAGATTCCTTTTAGCTTAATTTTTGTTTTCATGAATTTGACTTTTGATTTCAGTCATGCTTTCTGATTGTATAGAGTGCTTCCATCTTTTGGTTCAAATATTGGTATTTCCCCATGTTTATTTGACTCTTAATCTTCCTTGAGGATTATTCTTTAAAATTTTGGTGAGGGGTTGGTCAATTTTGGTCACATACTGAATATTTTTATTACAATTCATAAGATACATGGGATTCTCTATCTGAATGAAAATTTATAAAGTTCTCAGTTGTAGGTATAGATTGACAGTTGTGGTGGAACACATGTTCCTGTTGAGCATACAATGATAATCCAATAGTATAGGAAAGTGTCTATCCACTCTTTTATTTGAGCTCCATCCACTTCACATTGATAAAATGGCCAATACTATGATAGTTTTTGGGGATACATGTGGGTTAAAATAAAATGCATAAAATTAGCTTAGCAAAGAAAAGAAACTCTCGTTTCACCTCGCTTCCTTCACACCCTATGGGCATATGCATATCTATACATAAAATCTAAAAGGGTGAGCATTTTCTGAAATAAAAAAGGAATTTGAAATAACTATTAATAGTGTGGGAAGTAAAAGTAAACCTGTCGGGGCTATGGATGCCTACTGGAAGCAAGGCTATTCTTGTATGGTACCAAGGAAACTTTGTCAGGTCTATGAACGCTCACTGGCAGTAAAACAATGCTAGTGAAAGAGAGATGAGGAACACACTTAGGTATATGTTTGCTTATTTTAAAAGTGAAAACCCATGGTTGAACCAAAACTCATTTGAAGTGTACAACTAGTAAAATAACTTTTCTCGTTATTTGGCTCTTTGAAAAGGGTGTGTTAAATTACAAGTACCAGAAATATTGGGTTATATCTTTTAGAATTTTGGCATCATTGTGGTACCCATGATTATTGGAAATTTGTTTGGAGTTTCTTCAACTTATCTTTAAAACTTAGATTTGAAGTATAGGCCCTAGACTTCTATTGATAGAGATAATTGTTTCTTCCAGTGTGTCGCCATTTGTTGTGGCCACAACATGGGGTAAGTTAAGTCTCCTAATGAGAAAATGTAAGTGAACCAAGGGTGATAGTTAGGGTTTCCAATTAAAAACTCTAGCAAATCCACCTAGTGCCTTACAATATTCAAGATGATTCAAGGGAAATATTATCCACTAGCAATCCTATAATGGATTTGAGAAGGGATCTATCAAGAAGAGAGAAAGAGGGCACACCACCAACACTAGAGAAGAACAACCAAACTTGCAATAATTATCAAATAACATCCATAAAGATTCAAATAGATCACTTACTGATCATCAAATTGATTCACCAAAACCATGGATCAAACATCCATCAATTTGCAAAGCATCCAGAATACATACTCTAAGAGAGCGCTCTAGCTATCCATCCATAAAGTAGAAAAAGAGTTTTCTTCACAAGTTCTGGAAATGAATTACAATGAGAGGTTCTTCCATTTTTACAGACAAGGGATATAACATGTCTGTCAATATAAAAATAATATTCCCTAGATCTAGCCTAGAAAAATTACAATAAAGTGACTTGTCATCCACAAAATAAAGGAGATTAAGTCATTCTACAAGAAAAATATGCCACATGTACATAAAATCCTCCAAGAGAGGAGGTCATCCCACAAAACATGAGGTCAACCAGGGCTAAAAGACTCAATGTCCCTCCCAAAGGAATGATATAATCCTCAAAACATGGTGAATTCCACATGTGTGAAGTGAAATCCCTTAAGCAATCCAATGTCTAGCCTTAAATGATGGGATGCCCACATGTGTGAAGTGAAATAAGCCCAAATAAGTGGAGAACGCCTCTATAAGTGGTTATAAGTCCTCAAGTGAAGTCTCCAAGGTAATACCACATCCACATGTCAAGTAAGTGACCTCCATAAATGATGGAAATACCCTCTACAGGTCAAAATAAATCTACATGTGCTCAAACGAATAGTAGACATGTCCTTTAGTGGGGTCAGACCTCATATAAAGTGAAACATAGATCAAAACATGATCAAATAGAGTAGTGTTCTAGGATCTTCAATGTGTCATGTAAAGAGGATGGTAATGCATGTAAGTATATCCATAAAGTGCTTGGATGACGTGACTAGTGCCTTGGGATACATGTACTACCTTGAGAACTATGAAACTATACGAGAAACCATAGAATCCTCTCCTATATTCCCAAGCCAAAGTGTGCCAAATAAATAATATGGGGATCCATGCTTAGGTACAATATAAGTGTGCTTCTATAGGTGTGACAAACTTTACAACATGAGAAACACTTTTACATAGAAAAGTGTGAGTGAGATAAGAGTTTCCCCTAGATCATGTGTCCTAATAGATCCATCTCAAGACCCTTTCATACCTACCCAGACCATAAATGACCAAAATGGTTCCAACTTAATTCCATAAATGGGTAGTTGGATAAGTCCATAAGAGCAAGCACTATATTGAAGATGGGTACTGGGAGGATGGGTCATGACCAATCACAAAGGGTTTGAAAATACCACCTAGGTCAACCACTTTACATAGATAATATAAGCATGGCCCAATACAATACATGAATAAAACAATGGTCACACTTTTGTCTCATCTGCTGATTTGTTATTAGAATCACAAGTGAAAAAATATCCTCTAGTTGTCAAGGGGTAACAAGCTCAACAATATTTAACTAGATTTAAGGAGTTTACTAGTTATGGCATGACCCACTATATAGGTTCTTTTGTGATGCAATAAATGAAATGCAACTATTATAATATGAAAAATGTAGAATAATTCCTGAGCTAAACTAGCAAAACTAAGGAGATAAATGTAACACCAAATATATCACTACTTTATATCTTTAGCAAGAAAGTTACTAGGAAAATAGAAGTAGAAATTTAAATAACCAGTAGCATAATAGAGAAGTCTAAAAATGAACAACCAACTATAGTACTATGCTTATGTCTATAGAAAAAAAATTCGTGAGATAAACAAAATAAGATAAATTTCTCATACATGAGAAAAGTCTATGTTGTAAAAGAAAATACTTATACCATTCTAAAACTCAATAAACTAGTACAAGAAGTCTACACATCATAATCTTCGGATATGAAGTTTGTCTCCAATATATCTTGGCCAATAGTGTCTTTTCATTCATTAATTTTCTAAAAGAGTTTACAAAATTGTAGAAGAAAAATTCTCCTTCTCACTCGAATTCATCTAATTTATAGAAAAAGAAGGGAAAAATACTCATGGGTTTGATACACCTGGTTGGCTATTCATTTCCCCTTCTTCCCTGTTGAGATCCCCTATCACTTTGTCCTCTTTTCTCATATGAGGACTCAACTCCCTTTGACTTTTCTATCCCTTTTCTTTGTTGTTCAAATGACATTTCTAGTTGTTCAAATCCTCTTTTCTATGATAATTCTCTATTTGGCTCAAGGAATCTCCTTCTTTTTCTCTTCTCCATTTTCTTATAAAGGCCACCCATGCCTCAAAATTTTGACTAAGTGCATCCCAAAGAGGAAAAGTATGTTTCTTAGGGAAGGCTTTTATGGTGCAATACTCCACCTTATTCTTTTCTCCCATTTCTCCATTTTAGGAAATATGCTCTTGATTAGTTTCATGTGCTCAGTGGGAGCTTCAATAAAATTTTGGATGGCTACTTCATTAACCTTAGGGAGAGATATGATATTTTTCTTATTGGTGTTAATATAAATTTCCAAATCTTTAGATACATATTCTTGTGGAAATAATTTATTTCTATGTAAAAAAGATGGGAAGAGGCAATTGTTTGCCATGTTCTCTATGAGTTGACATATCATAACAGATTTGTTGAATTCATGTGTAATCTCCCATAGGGAATCATGATTTGTTTAATTATAGTATTTCATACCAAACTCCATTTATTCTAGGGCCTTTAAAGTGAAAAAAAGAACTTCAGGAAGAACTTCTTTTAGTGAAAACTACCAATCTTTCACTTAGTCAAACTACATCTGAGCTTGTTAGTACTCATGTTCCCATGTTTGGACATATTTTATGACCTTGAATATATCTTTCCCTTGTGTTTGTAAATATTTTTCTCTATTATATAATTTTATCTACATAACATTCAATTCATTTTTTACCCTAAAGACATAGTTGTTGGCTTGGGGTTTCAGACCCAGGGTTCAAAAGGCTTTACCAAAAAATACCCTATAGGTGTCGACATATTCAATATTTAAGGACTGAATAAGGTCTCACCCGAGACACCATGAGAATCATATAGACCATATTTGTGTGCATAACATGAAGGAATAACAATAGGAAACACTTAACTAAGAGCTGTGTATTAGATTCTCTTCATTCAGATCAATATTCATGTAAGTAATGTGCATATAAACATATATAACAACATACACTTAGAACAACAATATACACATAGCATTCACTCTAACACATCTAAAAACCATTCATTTGGATCAAAACTCATGATAGGAATTATTATCTCATGCCCCATGCCTTCATTCATTAATCATATATAAACATTCAAATACATGGAGGTTGTAGCCTACATAGAGACTCATTAAGCTTGAGCTAGATACCTAAGACTTAGATCTTGATCTACTTTCTCTCTCATATTCCCCTTATAGCTCTACCATTACAAATGAATCTCACCTATATAAATCCCTACAAAAGTTCAACCCTTACATGTTCACATGCATTCCTTATATATCTATCGAAGCATGGAAATCATAACAAACTTGTCAGCTCACTCATAACGTTGTTCATGACTAATCAGTCTATTACATAAACAATTATAATCATTACAAAAGATATTCGAGGATTTGATCTACATGTGAACTTTACAAGTCCTTGTGTATAATACAAAACCGATTGGTGTAGGCAATGCAGAAAATAATCGTCACACACTAAATCTTGGCGCTACGTGGTACAAAACTTGTGGTGCGCACAACCTTGCAAAAACCTTAGGGTGATAACAATATTCAATGAAATCATAAGTTTGGTAATTACTAGATTTATAGTATTTAACATGTTCTTCTCCTTATCTTATTCAATCTCATCCCTCTTTCTTTTAGCTTCAACATTTTCTTAGGTTTCCTTCCCTACTTTTTCTTCTCTTGCTATTATGGTTGTCTTCTTACTTATTAGTACTCTTTCCTAAGGATCTTCAAGTATTTCAATTATCTCTTTAGGTTGACCTACAATTGGGCTCTCTTGAGGATTTCTCTTCCTTCTTTCATGCCCCTTGGAGTCTATATAGAAATTCCTACATGTTAGAAAATAAAAAATAGGGCATACAAGGTTATCTTCCAAATCAAATTAATTGAATTGGTAGGTCCATTTTAACTATACAAATTAAGTAAGATTTCAATGTTTGAGAATACCAACCTCGAATTGAGGTGCATGATATTGTAATCGGTGAATTACGTCATATTTTGAATGTGTATCCTCAATGTAGATTCAAATTGGGAAAAAAATTGTATGAAGGACAATTGATACCAAAAATTATAATGAAAAATGCCCCTAAATGTTCAAACTTTAAAATTCCTACATTCTTCTACAGCCTTGAGTGTTACTAAGGGAAACAACCTATTAGCTCAACATATCTACTAATAGAACCATGACACATCTTACATTTGAACTAATTCATATTTAAAAAATATTTTTTATTACTAAAGTTTGAAAAGGTGGTTTTTTGGGCCGTTGATACATAAGCATGCATTACTTAAGGTATTGGAATTGAACCATTTAAAAAAAAAATCGAGTGAAAAGAGTTTGAAATAGGGAGTAGATATGATAATCGAGACCCCTTCTGACTAGCATTTGATGCATGAGGCCTTGATTTGGTAATCGGGGACAAAAAATGCACAGTTCAAACAAAGCTTTTGAAGAGGAGGCTCGATTTGAGGATTAGACCAATTAGGAAATCTAGATGAGTTATGGGCATCTAGTGGAAAGGAGATCCTATTTTGAAATCATGCTAATCAGAATTGAACTCTAAAGGATTTTCAAAAGAAATACTGCTTGTTTAGGAGTAAGAGTTCGAAGGTTGCATGGAGGCTCAAAAAAGATTGAAGAAGCAAACAAAAGGTCTGTGGCAAGGGAGGACTATTTGAAAATAAGAACCCTTCTCGCTCATGTTTGATGGGGAAGGAATAATTTGGATATCGGGACCGATTGTCAAATTGGGTCAATATTTAAGGAGCCTTGGTGATGGGAGAGGATGATTTAAAAAATGTTTCGGTTGAAGAATTATACTTAAAAAATGTTTGTCTTAAAGTTTGAATAGGAGGTAAAATAACAAAAATCATTCAAACAAAAAACCAAAATTTTTAACAGTTCAAATGCTAATAGGAGGGCCTAATTTGAACATCAAGCTATGATCTCAAAATCAAAATAGGGTTCAACAAAGGGAGGTAAGGTTAGGGCTTGATTTTGAAGTCAACCTTGATTTCAGGATTGGGGGGGAGGAATGTTTGAAGGAAAACATAATGGGGCCTGATTAATAAATTAGGAAGAATTTGGATAATCTGAATGGAGGGAAGGGCCCAATTTTGTAGTCAAGCCCAATATAGAGATAGGGAGGCAAGTTCAAATAGTAATAATAATTCAAATTCGAAAAAGAAACAACCACTTGAACCAAGAATAAAAATGGTTCGATTTCAAAATCATGGAAGGAGAGTGCAAGTAAAATGAAAAGGGGTTTGATTTGACAATCAAGCCCAACTTAGAAATCAAAGGGGGTATAGTTTGATTAAACAAAGATAAGGAAAAATCGAGCATTTGAAGAGTTCAAACAAAAAGACTCAGATTCAAAGGAAAATAAACCTCAATAAAAAACAAATGGAAATTGAACTAAGGAAAAATAAAATAAACTCTACACCAAAAGAAAATAAAAGTTGAGGAAGGGGCCCACTTTGTGAATCATGGAAAACTGAAGGTGAATAAAGGGCCTAATTTGGAAATTGGAGAAAATTTTGAAAAATATGGAAGTTGAAAACCTATTAAAGGAAAAAATCACTCAAGTCAAAAGGAATGAAATTGAGTCATAATCAAGAGAGTGAAACATGGAGGATAATCTAACTTATTCATTTCAAAATAATTTAAAGAAAATAGGTTGCTAGTCAATTAGGGCATA
>JASDQU010685817.1:4444-21272 GCA_032191745.1 Picea mariana | reverse complement strand
CTTGAGAACTTTTGTGATGATTTTATTAGAGAGAAAGATAAGCTTGTACAACTTGGAGTGATCAACACTGCAGGTACCTCCAACAAAGCCTTAGTCATCCGTCAGAAAGATAAACCGAAGAATCCCAAGAAGCAACTTCCTCGCCACAACAACAAGCAACATAAGGGTTCCAAACCCACTCAAACAACTTCCGCTCCTAATGGTGACAAAGGAGAAAAATATAAAAATGAGAAGACTAACAGACATTGCAACTTTTTTGATAAAGATGGTCATGATGAGTCCAAATGTTTCAAGAATATGGTAGCTTTAGAAGCAGTGATGAAGAAGCACAACATTAGTATTGATTCTACTTATTCTTCTTCTTCTTCTCATGGACATGCACTTTCTGCTTCTAGTTTCTCCTTCAATACAAATTCTACTTCTTCTTCTGATGAGTGGATTATTGACTTTGGAGCATCTTATCATATGGCTAAGGATGGAGACATATTTTCTGCTCTAAATGAATGTAACACCAAGAGAATATTTGTTGGTGATGATATAACTCTTAATATTGAAGGAGCTGGAACAATTCAAGTAGAAAATGGTCATTTCAATGATGTATTATGTGTTCCAAGTATTTCTTGTAACCTTATATCAGTATATCAAATCACTCATTCAGGTGAAGGTAAAACCATAGAGTTTTCACCTCACCAAGTTGTAATCAAGGATCTAAAAGATCCTAAGCATGTTCTTGCAACTGGAATTGCTGATGATATTACTAGGTTGTACAAGTTTGACAACTTTAGCTCATCATCTTTTTCATCAATTTTTGTTTCTCATAGCAATGACTTGAGCAAACTTTGGCATGAGTGGTTTGGTCATCTAAACTATCTCTCATTGCAGAAACTATGTAATCAAAAGATGGTGACTCGTCTTCCTCCTGTTTCATGTAGAGATTGTGTTTGTGTAGATTGTGTTCTCAGCAAATATCATTGTGTCAGTTTTGAAAAACATGCCTCTTGGAATGCCTTGGGCCCTTTGCATCTTGTTCACAATGATTTTTGTGGTCCACTTTATTCTCCTTCTTTTTTTGGGTGCAATTATTTCTTAACTTTCATTGATGATTGTTCCAGATGTACTTGGGTTTACTTCTTAAAACTTAAGAGAAATTTTTTTGACAAGTTTTTGGCCTACAAGGCCCTTGTAGAAAAGCAATCTGGACATCAAATTCAAATGTTAAGAACATATAATGGAGGCAAATATGTGAACAATAATTTTACAAGTTACTGCACTACACAGGGAATCCAAATGAAACACACTACTCCATATACACCACAAAAAAAATGGTTTTGTGTTACACATTATTTTCGTCATCCCTATGATCATTAATGATGTAAACCAATCTGTTGCCTTCAGAGGGGTCAGTGGCCTGTGTTCCTAAAGAGAGAAGGGAGAAGAACTTCTCTTGAGAAAAGAAGTTGCTTTTTCCTATGTAAAAACCTTATAAAAAGGGAAGTTTGCAGGTTGCTATATAGGCAGGGTGCGAGAATGACCCATTCTCGCAGGTTGAACTATAGCCAGGGTGCGAACACCTCGCAGGTTTCTCTATAGCTAGGGTGTGAGAATTCCATCACGTGGGAAAAATGATCGTTTTCTCGAATCTTCTAGAAGGAGAAGCTTCTATGGTGAGGTGGCATATGAATGGTTTGGATCTTACTCGTTTTCATGATTTAGTGGGATCATCCTAACCTCCTCACCTTATCCTATCCAACTTATAAAAGGAGAGGAGTTCTCATGGAGAAAGTTAGCTTGAGCTTGGGATAGCTTTGTTGGTTCTTGAGCTTGTTAGCTTTGGCTTGGTTAGAGTGGCTTTGAGATTTTCTTTGTCAAGATTGATTGTGAGTAGCTATCAGATCTATGGTCTCAGAATCCTTGGAGCAAGAAGTGTGTGGGGAACAAAGGACAGTTGGAAGGGACCTCACGACATCAAGGCTATGGTTGTAATCTCTCTTTCACATTTAATATGATACAGTAATATGATTCTTTCCCATAAATATATTTTCACTTTATTGTACAACTCCTTGATCATATACATAGATTAACTGTTGAATATATTGAGTTGTCTTCACTTCGATTGGTTTGTATTGTTGTGGTCTGGATGACGCAAGAGAATTGGAGCAAAGATGGAACAACAAAGACCCAAGGAAGCGATCATAAGGTATGCTCTTTGATCGAATCTTCTAGTACATTCAATAGTTTAAATCTAGGGAAAGAGTATTATTCTGTTTTGATTTGTTCTAGATCCAGGTGGATCTAGGGAGATCGGTTTGTGTCCGCACTTATGGATTTATCCAATAACATTTTGTTGAGAGAAAGAACCACACATTAAAATAAATGGCTAATTGTATGATCCAATCTAAGGGATTAAGTATAAAGTATTGGGTGGAAGCCATCAACTGTTCAAATTACATAGTAAATCACACTCCCACAAAGGCTCTTAAAAATATAACACCCAAAGAAGCTTGGACTAAAATTATACCATATGTAAGTCAGTTCTTTGTATTTGGAAGTATAGCATGGGCTCACATTCCTGATGAGAAAAGCAAAGCATTGTAGCCTAAAGGTGAGAAGTATATATTTGTTGGTTATTCTGAAGATGTGAAAGGTTATAGACTTCTTCAACCACGTTGTAATGAAATCATTATTAGAAAAGATGTTAAATTTGATGAAAATATCTTGTCCCGTGAGCCTAATTTGGTGTTTATGCCTTCTTTGGCCTGCGAGCCTAGTTCGACATTTGTGCCTTCTTCGGCCTGCGATCCATCTTCGACATTTGTGCCTTCTTCTGTTCTATTTTATTCTTCAAATGATGAAAGTGAGGATGAAAATCCACCTCCTCCTGCTCACCTTCCTCCATATGAGTCCTTTGAACTTGAACCAAGACCAACTCCAACTCCACCGCTTCCTAGATGCGTCCGTTCAACACGAGAAGCAGTTGGTGATCTTGTCGGTGATCCTTTAGATCAACATCAGACACGTTCATAGTTACAACGAGCCTCTTCTCTTTTGGCTAAAGTTTAAGAGATTCATGATCCAGAGACATTTGCAGAAGCTTCAGGTCATCCAGATTGGGATACAACAATGAATGAAGAGTATCATTCTTTAATGGAAAATGATACTTGGGATCTTGGACGTCTTCCAAAAGGAATAAATTTTTTTATATGTAAATGGGTCTACAGAACTAAGTATGCATCATATGGAAGTGTTGAAAGACACAAGGATCGATTAGTTGCTAAAGTATTTTCCCAAGTTGAAGGAATTGACTATAATGAAAGATTTTCACCTCTAGCCAAAATGAATTCCATCCACCTTGTTCTTTCCCTTGTTGCCTCCCATAAATGGGAGGTCCATCAGATAGATGTTAAATCCACCTTATTGCATGGAGATTTGCAAGAAGAAAACTACATGGAACAACCTCTTGGCTATGTCCAGAATGAATCTAGCCTTGTTTGTTTCCTTAAGAAATCTCTTTATGGTCTTAAGCAAGCTCCTCGAGCTTGGTATGCAAAAATGGACAACTTTCTTATTACCAATGGATTCTCTATATGCCATTGTGAACCTAATGTCTATACCAAGAAAGTAGGACACCATCTCATAATCCTTGTCCTTTATGTTGATGACCTTATCCTTACTAGTAGTGACTCAAAACTTTTAAACCATGTGAAAACTAGCCTTAAGAATAAATTTGAAATAACAGACTTAGGCTTTTTGCACTGTTTCCTTGGCCTCCAAGTTTTGAAAGCCAATGAAGGCATTTTTCTTTCCCAATCTAAGTATGCATATGACCTTATTCATCACTTTCACATGAACGATTGTAAACCAACCCCTTCTCCCTTCCAGTATGGAGTCAAGCTTACTACCACTTGTACTTCTCCCAACGTTGATGCCACCTTATTCCGTCAATCAGTCAGTAGCCTCTTATACTTGACTCATACCCGTCCTGATCTTTCCTTTGTTGTTGGTCTTGGCTCCCAGTATATGTAAACACCCCATGAAATCCATTGGAAAGCAACTAAAAGGATACTTCATTATGTCCATGGTACATTTCAGTTTGGGATACATTACAATTGAGGGGGGACTCCTTTATTGATTGGTTTCACTAATTCAGATTGGGTCAGCGAACTTGATGATTATAATTCTAATGCAGGTTATGTTTCCATCCTTGGTTCATGACTTGTCACTTGGGCCTAGGCTATTGCACTTTATTCAAAAGAAGCAGAGTACCGAGCATCGGTAAATGCAAGACAAGAAGCCTTATGGCTTTGACATATTCTTTCAGAGTTTGGATTCCAACAACAACATCCAACCAGACTTTGGTGCGACAATAAGAGTGCCATCAAGATTTCCAAAGACCCAATTCAACATCAATAGAACAAACACATTGAGCTACACATGCACTTCATTAGAAAGCTCATTCATGATCAAGTTATTGAAGTGCTATTTTTCCCTATAGAAGATCAAGTTGTAGACATTTTCACAAAGCCTCTTACAGAAGAAAAGTTTTCCAAACTTTGATCTATGTTAGGAGTTCACGAATTTGTCATCAATGGGGGATAGGCTCTAATGCCTCCTTTCTTATCCTATTGTGTCACTATTGTAAATCCTTCAATCTTATCCCAAGCTTTTCTTAAGGGGGGATGTTAGGATATTTAGACACTTAGGAGTTACTTAAGATCTACTTGGTCTAATGTGTTTTTAAATAAAAGTGTGTTTCTTAGTGTGTTTCTTTAGTATGCATTTGTAGTTAGGAAATTCGACGGTCTCGATATGTTCCTGACATAGAGTGATCCAACGGTTCATATTATTCTCAATATTAACGATAATTGATTCATAGATTAAAACCCGATTGGTCCATGATCTCTATTCAAAGATAATGGAGGGTCATTTATCGATGATTGATTGTGAGAAACTCTCTTGTAAAATCTCTCTGTAATATTTTTCTTTTTCATTAATAAACTGCTCCAAGTGGCCACGTTGGTTGGGGCCGTGGATGTTTCCCCATAGGGTTTTTACCACTTCAAAACATCGGCGTGTTGATCTTTGATATGGTTGTGTGAGTGGTTATTGAAGGTGTTCATCCTCTGTTGGAATAACTGTGTTGTCGAACACCTTTTGTAACATGAACCCAAAGTATCCCAATTTTATAGCTTCGGTGATTTAATAGCTTGTCCTAAAGATAGAAAACATAGAGTAGATTCGTTTTAAATCTTCACTTAATGTTTAAGGCAAAAATCATAATCACATGGTTTTATTTTTTAAATGGGGTTGAAAATTTTAAACAGACAAGTTGTTTCACTATCGTGTGATGTTGCTCTTCCTAGCCCTGGTGGAGTCACCTGCAAATCACAGACCTTGCTCCACTACCAACAAACATCCATAGCCTCGGTTAATATATCTACATTCCCCCACATATGAATAAATTTCCTTTCCCAATCCTTTTACCAAATTAAATGTATATTTCATAGCAATGGTGGATAGGGGAAACAACTGGCCTTTACAACCAAGTGGGGATGATGCCTATCTAGGAAAAGGATTGGCCATACCTAAATAATAAAGATATGCCCAAAGTTTTTTTTAGTATATATACCTTATAGGTATGATTGAAAATTTTCGCATGGTGTGCTCATTTAATGTGAATGGATGGCACCTTTAGGCTAGCTTAATCACCACTTAACTAAACTTTCAAGAATTTTTGGGACTCCATTATTTGAGGAGGCTCCAAATCCACCACTATTTTAACTTCTTCAAGTAGCATGAGATATCTATTCACAACTTCTTGTTTAATTCATGTCTAAGAACTAAGATGGGAGATTCTAAGGATTAGCAAGGGTGTCTACTCTTCTTAAGTGTAGATTTTAACCTTGTACAATATTTTATGGCAAATATCTTTTCAATAAAAGAACAGAAAAAATACAATGGAAAATACACACATTACACATAGATTTTTCCCCTGGAAACCCAAACCGGGAAAACCAACATATTCTATATTCATTCATAGTGATACATTGTTTACAATACAATATACATATAGGATCTAGCGGCATCCAAAAACCTAACCCAATGACCTGGATTAGTCAACAAATCTAATTCCTTAACTGGAAATAGAAAACCATCGACAAAAACCATGTGCCGAAAAACCGCCCAACAATGGAAAGGAAAATCTAAGCAACACTAAAAACTAGGAAAAAAATGTGATATGAAAATCGCCCGTCTGCAACCCCTGAAGGGGGGCCTAGTGGCCCCCCTCAAATCCCCCTACGCACCTGGCGCAACGTAGCAGACACTAGAGCTATTCGTGCAATGAATATAAACATACCCAACATTCTCCCACTTGTTGTTTTCTTTGCATACAAGGGGTTATATGGTTACATATTCAACAATACAGGGCACCAATGCTCATGGATCCTCTACACCAAGAGAAATTCTTAGTGTTAACATATTTTGTTAATGAATCTGTAACATTCTTCAAAGTGTCCACCTTCATCAACAACACTTTATTTTCTTCAACCATGTCTCTCACAAAGTGATATTGAATATCCATATGCTTTGTCTTTGAATGATAAGTCGGGTTTTTCACTAGAAAAACTGCTCTCTGACTATCACAATCTATCCTTACAGCTTTTTGTACCAACCCAATACCTGAAAACAAACTTTGTAACCATACTGCTTCCTTACTTTCATGAGTGGCTTCCATGTATTCAACTTCTGTAGTTGAAAGTGCCACTACAGCCTGTCTTTCTCTCATCCAACTAATTGCTCCTCCAAACATGTTAAACACATACCCGCTTGTAGATCTCCTATGATCCATATATTCATCCCAATATGCATCCACAAAGCCATGTATGTCCAACACTCTGTCCAATCCTCATCTTCCGTGGTAGGACAATCCATAGCTAGCAGTGTGTTATCACCATAACAAATATACATGAAATCTAAATTTCCGGTTTAGCGGGAGACTAGAGAGATGTAGAGACATGGCGCGATTTGGAGGACCAAGTCACATATGGCAGCATGTAGACAAATATAGCGGGAGTGCAAAGGAAAGATTCAACAGATCGTAGATTTCGAAGCGGCCCAGATCAATGATGGAGACCCATATCGGGCAGCAAACTAGCATGAAGTTTAATGATGCAAAGGCAGGCCGGGGGAAAATACCACAGTTTTATTCATGGATGCGTGGTGCCCTTAGAGGTACATCAGGGCGAAAAGCGGTCTTCCTAAAACCGTTTTCCACAAATCCCTGATGTCACATGTTCTAATGCCATTTGAATACGTAAACTCAACAATTCATGTGGGGGAAGGTGACGGCTGGTTAAATCACCTCATTCCACTCATTCAGGTACTTCACGTCCGTGAAATGCTAGGTGAACGTCACTGGATAACTAACTCAAAGACTCATCATTCGGAATAGATATGCCAAGCAGGATAAACCAATGTACCTAAAAGTGATCCTATCAGTAATTCATGATTAGAACTCAATGATTACTGATCTTCAAAATATGGGTGGTGTTATCATCATCTCATTCATAAGTAGAGTAATCTCAAACTAGAGAAACTTCCTGACTTCTGTAGAGTTAAGGGAAAAAAAATCGTGGTCTCTACAAAATTGGAAGGCATGGACAAAGCCTATCAAACAATATCCATTGAAATAGGATTTTCGACTAACATGGCGAGTTCATCAATGAGTAAGAAAGAAAAATCGATCACACAAATATTAGCAACCAAATTCCACACTGACCCTGCAACAGAACCAGAATCAGAGGTCAGACTAAATCCTGTCATGATGGATCTAGTCATCGACAGAAACATGGACAGACTCTACAAGCGAGTAGTAAAGAAGAAGTGGAGCAAACGACAAAGGGAAGAAATCAGAGCTGAGGCGATTGAGAGCATTGGGGAAAACCAACCAGTCTGGTTGAACACTCTAAAGGAAGAGATCGCCAAGCAGAAATAGAGTCTCAGGTAGAATTGAGTATGTTCCAGAAATTTTTGGACATATGGCGTTCAAAGAAAAAGCCTCAGATATGTCAAACTTGTTTGTAATGATCCCTGTAAAATAGGAGAACTGGCATTATACATTACTCCTTTTGTAACCAATCTCTATATTTAGAACTACATGGAATTTTAATGGTTTTGTATCCCACGTGTAAATCATCTCTATATATATCATACTAAAGATATAGAAGGACTGGAAAAAAGGGGGGCCTTCCCTCGTCGTAGGTAGACTGAGTAAAATCATGGAGCTAAACTGAATGTATGATGAAGAGGAAATTTTTGAACTGTTTATGAAAATATTCTAATCGGCTGTGATATGAGTTTTGTCTTCTTTCGTAGTATGTTTCCTGTGTCTTTAAAATTCCATTGCAATTTTTTCTTTTAAATTGGAGAGTTAAAAGTCTGGAATTTGTCTAATGATGCTTTAGACTTAGCAATTTAAATTCATGTGATACTCTTCTTAACTATTTCAGAATTCATTTTAATATGCTCTGAAGCAGTTATATGTTTTTTCTTTTCCTTCTTTTTCCATGCAAATCTCAATTCAAAAACTCAGACGCATTGCCTCACTTAGCCTTTCTCCTCTACATAGTTTTAATGACTTGCCACAACATTGTTCATTTCTGACTCCATAGCCCAAATGTCAACCCATTTCTTCAACAACTTTATAATACCCCCCTAAAACAATCTAAATCTAGCCATTGATTGCCAAATAAATCTCAAGTGAGACAAGAGAGCCCTCTCTGAGTTGAGCAAGCTAGTGCCTCATCTCCAAAGTAGGTTGAAATAGTTACCTCTATCATTTGTCTATTCAGATGGACAAAATTTACAGAGTGCTAACATTCTAGTGCCGTTGCCAGGGACGAGATTGGAAAATTTTCCCTAGGAAAGCAAGACATGGTTGAGCTCTAAGGTCTGAGAGAAGCAAAAACTTAGGTACATATTGGCTATATTCCTTCTCTGGCGACTCCACACGTTGAAAATAAATTTGAAAGTGATTCCATTGGTAGGAGAATCTAGAAATTCAAATCTTCAATGGCGACTCCACTCTCAATGCATAATCCAACTTCCAAAATATTACTAGTGACTCCACTCAAGCTTCGAATGAAATTTAGAGACTCCACTAGAAGATGAAATCCCTTGACAGAGGTATGAAAAGACATCATGGAAGAAAAAAATTACTTAAATTTGGATTTTTTCCAAGGCATTTTATTGTTTGTATAAGTTGCTTCTGGTCCTTCCTTGAACATGTCAAACAAATTTTTCTTTACCTACTGCATTCTAATGACGATCATGAGAATATTGCAATTATATATCCTCCTCTTAATGTTGTACATGCATATCCTCACTGTATCACCGATTTTGATAGAAATATTCCATCTAATCCATGTGATAACCGTGACCAAGTTGATGAGTCCCATGAAGCCAAGGATGATATTTCACCTCCTGTACCTAATCCGATGTCCTCCAAGATCCAGCATAGATACATACCCTTGAAGCTACCCCAAGTCCTCCATGATTTCCCTCCAAAGTACTATGAGTGCTTACTTGTGTTTGACGTTGAACCTAATGCGATCTCATCTGAAAAACACATCCAAGGGTTTGAGCATTTTATAGATTTGTTTGAGATTTATCATGAGGATGTTTGTATGAGAGCCTTATCTCAATCCTTAAAGGGTGATACAAAATACTGGTTTAAACATTTGTAGCCAGAGACCATTATCTAATGGGAGGAATTGAAAAACGTCTTTTTAAAGTTTTGGGGCAGAAATAAATCTTTGGGTCAATAGCTTACAGATTTTTATGCCTTAGAAATTCAAAGCAATGAAACTGTTTTTACATTCAGCAGGAGGTTTTCTAGTATTTACTACAATTTGTCCAAATAAATTCAACCCACTGAAGCTGTTGTCATGCTCCATTATACAACTACTCTTCATCTAGATTTTTCTTTCCTCCTGATGGAAAGAAGACCTAAGTCCTTACAACAAATGTTTAATGATGCCCAGGACATTCAACACAACATCCAAGCATGTAATCAAACTCAAAATGAGGGGTTGGATGCTCAAGAACATGAAAGTGAATATGAACAAAAAATAGTTGATTGGAATCTTCAGCATAGAATTAGCAATATCATAGGTCCTCTTGAAGTTTCCCATGCTCAGGATTTTGCAAAAAATTGTATACCACTTGTTGAAAGAGGAGGTGTTGATTTAGCTTATGATCCATGCCAGGATGAGCAAAGGGCTGATTGTTTTATGTATTCATTTGTAGACAGTCAAGAAGATGAGTTTGCAAATCAGTTTGTTGAAGAATAGGTTGATGTTCCAAGTTTATTCTTGTCAGATGAAATTGCATATGTTTCTGATTTTCCTGTATATGATGAATATGATGACGAGTACGATGTTGACTCCCTAGAGAAACCAACTGCATGTTCTCTATAAGAAGAAAGTATGGAATCAACTGAAAGGAATTCTTTTCCTTTATAATTTTCTGAATTCAAATTGTTGAAAGAAAATTATAAGCCAATCATTGAAGCAAGGGAATGCATGTTGATGCCAAATCATACTGATTCACTAAAAAAAGTTGACAAGAAATTGCAGCAATCTTCTCAGGTGTTTGATAACCCTGGTACCTGTTACATAGAAGGTCTTGTCAGTACAGATTTGCAGCCATTGGTCGAAGACAAACCTGAAAATGAGTGTGTTCAACAATCCAAAGAAGTTGAAAAATGTGCCTGTGACAACAGTGAAGAAAATGAAGAAGGTTTTGAATCAGGTAAAAGAGCCTTGCCATTATGTTTTTCCTCTTTCGAACTATTGAAACAAAAAAACTATAATGTTTCAGATCAGAAAGCATCCAAGCATGATGTTGAATATGAAGAAAGTAGTGGATTTACAAATAAAAACTCTCTTCCATTATGTTTTTCTTCCTTTGAATGGTTGAAAGCAAGTCATGATATATCAGAGAAAACAGGGAGTTCGGACTGCATTCACAGTGGTATTGTTTTACATGAGAAGATTGTTACCATTGAGGAATACCAACGACATTCACATGCATTAAACGATCATTACTTGAAAAAGTATTCCAATTTGGAGTTGTAACCTGTGCTTAACCATCCGATTAAAAAAAAAGAAGTTGATCAAGAGATTATTGTTAAAGGTCATTTTCCTTCTCTTGAAACTAATGTAGATGTTCGACAATATTTCCAGCAAGACAAAGTGTTTCAAAGTTGTCTTTATTCCCCTGAAAATGACATGGTGATCCTATTTTTAAGCGGCCTAGACATGGATGAAGACTTTGAAACTGCATCTATGGGGACTCCAAGTAGCGAAAAAACACTTGTGAAGGAAGCTTGCTATTTTTTCTTGGCTCCTAAAAAGGAAACATTCTTTCATGATCCCAAGATGCATTATATGGAAAAAGTTTACAATCAGAATTTACAAATAATAGTGGATTGCAAGATTAAGGATAAAGAAAGTAGAGAATCAATGTCTATATCAAATGTGAGTCTTTTTACACCAGACGATGTTCTTGAGCCATGGTTACCTTAAAACTCAAAAAATTATTACTACCAGACTTCTTAGCAAATCTGTCAGTTTTAACAAGTTGAATCACCTAAAAATGAAAATGTGGTGGATGGAGTGAAACATGATAGTTGTTTTGTGCATGTTTTGGAAGATCCATTTGCACCCATGTTGGAGGAAGTGAACAGTCCAGGTGCTTTTATTAGACTTATGGATGAAATTTTGAATGAAATAGCAGCTAAAAATCTTTGGAGCAAGCAAGTGAAAAGAAAGCGAACAGTGGATAGAATGTTGTCATGGCTACATTGGGATTATGATTTCACTTGATTGAAGCCCTTTTCAATAGTTAGGGTAGGTAGGAGTGTGTGAATAATCTTGTTGGTCAAGCGTTGTTTTAAATTTTTAGTAGTGTGTATAGTTATATCCTAACGGTATTTTTTTAGCATCCAGTTAAAAGCAGTTTGCAAAGTCTGGTTTTAAAATTTGGCGTTCAGTCTCCAAGATGCAACAGGGTACACACACATATTTTGAAAGAGGCTGAGCAAAGAAGGCATCGGGTCTACATTTATTTGCTACCTCACAGGGAGGATAACATCCCCAGTTGGAGCCTATGTTATCACCATAACAATTATACATGAAATCCGAGTTTCAGTTTTTGCAGGAGACTAAAGTGATGTAGAGACATGGCGCAATTTGGAGGACCAGGTCACATATGGTGGCATGTAGACAAATATAGTTGGAGCACAAAGGAAATATTCAACAGACCGTAGATTTCGAGGCGGCCCAGATCAACGGTGGAGACCCATATCGGGCAGTGAAATAGTGCAAAGTTTAATGATGCGAAGGCAGGCCAGGGGAAACTACCGTGGTTTTATTCATGGATGTGTGGCACCCTCAGAGGTACATCGGGGTGAAAAGAGGTCTGCCTAAAACTATTTTCCACAAATCCCTGATGTCACGTGTTCTAATGTCATTTGAATATGTCAAATCAACAATTCATGTGGGGGGGGGGAAGGTGACGGCTGGTCAAATCACCTCATGCCACTCATTCAGGTACTTCACGTCCATGCAGTGCCAGGTGAATGCCACCGGATAACTAACTCAAAGACTCATCATTCAGAATAGATAGGCCAAGTGGGATAAACCAATGTACCTGCAAGTGATCCTATCAGTAATTCATTATTAGAAATCAACGATTACTGATCTTCAAAATATGGGTAGCATTATCATTGTCTCATTCATAAGTAGAGTAATCTCAAACTGGAGCAACTTCTCGATTTCTATAGAGTTAAGGGAAACAAAATCGTGGTATCTACAAAATTGGAAGGCATGGACAAAGCCAATCAAATAATATCCATTGAAACAGGATTTTCGACTAACATGGCGAGTTCATCAATGAGTAAGAAAGAAAAATTGATCGCACAAATATTAGCAACCAAATTCCACACTGACCCTGCGACAGAACCAGAATCAGAGGCCAGACTAAATCCTATCGTGAGGGATCTAATCATCAACGGACACATGGATGGACTCTACAAGTGAGCAGTAAAGAAGAAGCGGAGAAAACGACAAAGGGAAGAAATTAGAGCTGAGGCGATTGAGAGCATTGGGGAAAACCAACCAGTCTAGTTGAACACTCTAAAGGAAGAAATCGCCAAGCTGAAATAGATTCTCAGGTGGAATTGAGTATGTTCCATAATTTTTTGGACATATGGCATTCAAAGAAAAAGCCTTAGATATGTCAGACTTCTTTGTAACGATCCCTATAAAATAGGAGAATTGTCATTATACATTACTCCTTTTGTAACCGATATCTATCTTTAGAACTATGGGGAATTTTAATTGTTTTGTATCCCATGTGTGAATCCTCTATATATATCATCCCGAAGATGTAGAAGGAATGGAAAAAAAGGGGGGGCTCCCCTTGTCACAAGTAGACTGAGTAAAATCATGGAGCTAAACTGAATGTATGATGCAGAGGCAATTTTTGAACTGTTTATGAAAATATTCTAATTGGCTGTGATATGAGTTTTGTCTTCTTTCGTAGTAGTGTTTCCCGTGTCTTTAAAATTCCATTGCAATTTCTTCTTTTAAATTGGAGAGCTAAAATTCTGGAATTCATCTGATGATGCTTTAGACTTGGAAATTTAAATTCATGTGATACTCTTCTTAACTATTTCAGAATTCATTTTAATATGCTCTGAAGCAGTTATATTTTTTTCCTTTTCCTTCTTTTGCCATGCAAATCTCAATTCGAAAACTCGGACTCATTGCCTCACTTAGCCTTTCTCCTCTAGATAGTTCTAATGACTTGCCACAACATTGTTCATTTATGACTCCATAGCCCAAATGTCACCCCCATTTCTTCAACAACTTTATAATACCCACCTAAAAAAAACTAAATCTAGCCATTGATTACGAAAGAAATCTCAAGTGACACAAGAGATCCCTCTCTGAGTTGAGTAGGCTAGTGCCTCATCTCTAAAGTAGGTTGAAATAGTTACCTCTGTCATTTTTCTATTCAGCCAGACAAAATTTACAAAGTGCTAGCACAGTGCCACGCAAATACCTAAAAACCCTTTTTATTGATGTCCAATGCTCCTTCCCTGGTTTTGACATATACCTGTTGAAAACTCCCACTACATGTGCAATGTTCGATCTATTACAGACCATTGCAGACATCAAACATCCAAATACACTCACATATGGAACATGAGACATGTCCTCCTCCTCTTCCTGTGTCTTGGGACACTGATCGACATATAACTTTACACCAACAGGAATAGGGACCTTGACCGGTTTACATTCCTGCATATTAAACCTCTGCAATATTGTCTTGACATATTTTCTCTGATTTAACCTGAGTTTCCTCTTTTTCCGATATCTTTTATTTTCCATGCCCAAAATGAAATTTGAAGTACCGAGATCCTTCATGGAAAATTTAGAGGACAACTGAGTTTTCACATCTTGGATAATCTCCTTGTTTCTTCCTATCAGCAACATGTCATCTGCATACAAGACCAAATAAATCAATTGATCACCAATTAATTTAAAATACACACAATGATTCTCTTTGCTTCTTGTGAATCCAAGTCCCAACATATAAGTATCAATGTTTTGATACCACATCCTTGGTGATTGTTTTAAACCATACAGGGACTTTTTCAACTTTCATACCAGCTCCTTATTTTCCTTCACATCAAATCCTTATGGCTGCTTCATATAGATTTATTCTTCCATATCCCCATGTAGGAATGTTTTCTTCACATCCATTTGTTCTACTTCAAAATCAAATAAATCAACAACAGATAACACAAATATTATAGAAGTTAACTTGGAAACATGAGAAAAAATCTCACCAAAATCAATTCCCTCAACCTGAGAATAACCCTTTGCTACTAACCGAGCTTTCTATTTCTCCACTTTTTCTTCTGCATTGTACTTCTTTTTAAATACCCATTTTCTACCAATGGGATTTCTTACAGTTAGAAAATTCACTAGATCCCAAGCCTCATTCTTATCCAAGTCTGACATTTCTTCATCCATGGCCTTTTTCCAGAGCTTTCCATCCTCTGAATTCACATCCTCCCTAACAGTTCTAGTATCATCATCAGTAATAGACAAAGAAAATTTTGAACGAAAATCATATGGAGTATACCTTTCTGATAACCTTCTTTCTTGAACCGAACTCCTCAATAATGGAGTATGAGGATCTTCTTCTTCTTCTTATTCATGTTCTTCTGTAGAGTCTGATTCGTCATCCTTTAAATCAAACTCTATTTTCTCTGGTTCTTACTTGCTTGGTAGGACTTCATGTTTAACAAACCCTTCATTTCTCTAAATACCACATCCCGGATATACACAACCTTCATAGTTTCTTGGTTCCAAATATTATAACCTTTGAGACCATCTTTATACCCAATAAAGATACACTTTTCTTCCTTCTTATCTAACTTACTCATGTTTTCCTTTGGAACATGAACATAGTCCTCACAACCAAATACCTTGAGATGTGTGAGAGAAGGTTTCTTACCAGTCCATACCTCTTGTGGAGTCTTGTCATCTAGTGTTGATGAGGGTTATCTGTTGACTAGGTAACATGTAGTATCCACTGCCTCTGCCCATATTTATTTCCCTAACTCGACACCACTGAGAATGCACCTTGTTTTTTCCATTAGTGTCCTATTCATCCTTTCTACAAATCCATTCTACTGAGGTGTATATGGAGTAGTATTCTACCTTTCTATACCACACTTCTTACATAATTATTCAAATTCATTCTCTCAGAACTCTCTTCCATTATCTGTTCTCAACACCTTAATTTTTTTCTTTGTTTGATTCTCAACAAGAGACTTACACTCTTTAAACCTGTCAAATACTTCATATTTATTCCTGAGGAAATATATCCAAGTGTTCCTCGATAATTCATCTATAAATGAGACATGGTACACATATTTTCCCAATGATGGAACCGACACAGTTCCAAACACATCATTATGAACTAGCTGTAAAATTACTTATACCCTCGTTGCACCAGAGGGGAAACTTACCCAATTTTTCTTCCCATATACAAAATGTTCACATAAATAAAAATACAAAGAGCAGTTAGACATACCTTCAACCATACCTTTACCGTGTAGTAGTCAAAGACCCTTCTCTCTGATATGCCCTAGTCTTTAATTCCATATCATAACATTTTCTCCAGAGACTATAAGAGTTGTTTCTTATTCCACTCCAATATCAGGAACAATGGAACTATTACACCCATGACTAATAGTGCTTCCTTGCAACTTATATAGAGTTCCAAACCAAAATCCCTTCAACAACACAATTTCTCCTTGAACCATCCTGCAGGTTTCCTTTTCAAATATTGTTTTTACCCCTGCATCGTCCATTTTTCTTACATAAATAAAATTTATGGCCAAACCTAGGATATGCATAACACCAGGTAGTTTTCCTCAACTTGACTTTTCCTCATCCTATGATTCTGGTTGTCGAGTCATCACCTAGGAAAACATTACCTCCATCATACCTTTCATATTCACAGAACCACTCCTTCTGGGGAGTCATATGAAAGGATGTACATGAGTCAACCAACCATGCATCATGATCTGCATGTGCTCTTGAAGAATCCAAGTACACATCCTCTCTTTCTTCCTTGGAGGTATTTTCTTCTGTAGAAGGAGCTTCCTTAGATCCCTTCTTTTTCTCAATTTTAGATCTACACTGCTTCTTGTAGTGCCCTTCTTTTCCACATCTCCAACATACCT
>JASDQU010685815.1:26736-39997 GCA_032191745.1 Picea mariana | reverse complement strand
GTTGCCCCCTCGAAGAGGCTTATTATTTGAAATTATCTCTTTTTCAAGGCGTTGAATACTTTTTCTGAGGTTTTTCTATGCTATATTGATATTTGGTTCTGAACACTACCCCAAACATACCTGAGACTCATACAATAAAAACAAATATGAGAGGGATCAGGTAATTATACCTCTACTCCGCGTTCGGTGATGATCCCCTCACACTTGAAAACTTCACTGACTGCGTGCCTTTTCCCAAGGATGGCCTGCATTCAAAGATAGACAAACATAAATCTACAAGAATGATATTAATATACAAATTAGGGTTAGATGTTAGAATATCAAAACATAAACCATTAAAAGCATTCAATACACCATGATTTGGGATAGGAAAAGTACTTATTTTATTAATAACTCAATGATTATACCTTTACAAACAAAGTCGACTACTTTTCCACGAATCTGGTCTAGGCTCCTCTTCACCGAGCTCCAAGTGCACCTCTGTATGGCTTCTCCTCTCAACCTTTTGATATCTTCTTGGGAAGTGAATGGGTTTTGATGGAGGAAGAAGGGCTAATTGGGGAATGCTGAGGAAATTCTCACAAAAGGGCTGCAATTACTTGGGGCAAGGAGGGGATGTGAAACGGGCAGAGTTTCACTGTTCTTATGTATATATGTGGAATGAGATCCCAACACCTCCTTTTATATGACAAAATTATGGTTATTTGATTGGGTGACGGGATATAGGCAGTGGATTAGTTAGGAAACTACCCAATAGCCCGTAATCTCAACTAATTCCTTGCAACTTTTGCAAGTATATGTGGGTTGTAGTGGTGCATCATGCATATATACGTGGGTTGTAGTGGTGAAAAAAGCATATGTATGCGGGAAGCATTGGTCCAAGATGTGTACATTTTCAAAAAATGGGTTTTTTAGAAGAGAAACTTAGTGATGGCTTGGAAAAAAATGCAAGTAAGAGGGCCAAAGGCTAGGTATGCATGTGTAGAGAAATTTGGGGTTATAACAATAGCATACTTGAGAATAGAGTTGATTTCTGCATTCATTTCTATCTATTGTGGTTTACCCCTAGCCATAGAGATATTTTCCTCGTAACAAAATTGGCGACCATACTAGGGATGGAATCTTCTTTCTTGGGGTTTGGAGTGTTTTTCTCCTTAGATTGCTCTCATTCCTATTGCATTTCTTGTCGTATCATTTCTTGACAGCTTCATTTCACTTTGGGTCTGAGTTTTTCAGCGTTTTCCTTTGTCTAGCTTTGTTTTTGAAACATATATGCAGGTTTTTTCTTGACAATCGTGTATATATGTGTGTTGTTCTTCTGCAAGATGCATACATGTGCATTGTTTCCTTGAACAGTCACGTACATCAACCTCTTTTTCTTGTTGGCTGGGTTTGGTGGTTTTTGGGTAAGTTTTTATGATTGTTGAGTCATCTTGGGTCTTTGTAGTGACTGTTAAGTGTTTGTGGGATGATAGGAAACCTGTCTCTCGTTGAATTTATGGGCCGAGTCTTTCTCATCACCTTATCATTTTGATTTTCCTTGTACATTGGGCTGGGTGTATTTCTTCTTGGTATTCTACTTGAGTTGTCTCTTTCTATACACAATAGAGTTTTTATATATCAAGTTGTTGTTCAGTCCATGCATTTTCATTTTTTCTTATATTGAAAATACAAAAATATTAGGCATTTTGCATTGCTTGGCATTTTGATCCTTTGATCCTTTGTCATTAACTTAGTGCATGTAAAGAAAGATTGCGTTTTTACTTCAGAATTGCAGAGTCGAAATTGAAAATTGCATTGTTTTAAGAAGCATATCATTCATTGAAAATTGAAGTTAGGACTTTTCATTGTAATCATATTTACTTTACTTGTTGAGTCATAACATCATGAGTTTCACTACCATACCTTTTTGAGTAAGCACGACCACTAAAATTAAAGCTATAATTTAAAATTGATTAGTCACGATTTTATTTTCTAGGGTGCACAAACTAGCTTAGGATTTAGTGCCTTGGAATATGACTTTGTGAGTAAACTTCTCCAAGGATATTAAATCAACATATGTGTCTGACAAAGGGAGTGGAGAAATCCATTTTATAATCGGTAATATCAGGAGGCTCTTCCTACACCAGAGTTAATCATGAGGTTACATGAGGTTGATTAAAGGGATATCCCCTCAATACCTTCTTAGCGTCAAAGATATTTCTAGGGATCTTGCTAGCGCCCTTACCTCCATGAGAGGTGGTACTTTAAAGGTTTCAGTCTTTTCTACGCTATCCATATGGTGGACCTGACTTGTGAATGTTCACCTATGCATCAGTTATACATTGGTTGCTTAGTTTCTTGACTTAGGTGCCACATAGGTTACTTGAAGGGGTTATCTATAGGTACCCTGAGTTAGATAAGGGTCGGAAAACGCACAAAATTTATGGAGAATTACCTCTTTGGGGGTATCTGACCGACTGTTTGTTAAGCCCACGAGGGCCCTTATAACTGATTATGTTACCTCTGATCTTTAGCAAGGAGTCTCAGGCCCCTCTTGGGCGAGCCATACCTTCTTTAGGGAGGGAGGCCCCTTTCAGTCACTTTACCCCGTTTGTGTGCATATTGGCCATTTTATTTTTTGGTGTGTTATTTGATTATTAGTTGGCCCTAGGATTTATCTTTTGTATCTTGAGTCATCGTAGATTCGGACCAGCACCCCCCGCCTGGTCCCGCCGCTTGTTTTGAGTCTTTGCCTGCTAAAAGGCATAGACTTATTAGATGTGGTACACACACCTCCACTATTTAGACTTGTGATTCTACAAGGATGAGTATTGAACCAAGTCTTTAGAACACTAGGAGCCCTTTGACTCCCAAACCTACTATAGTTAATGGCACCCCTTCGACTCCTGCAACCACAATGGTTGTAGTGCCAAAGGCACCTATCATTACTATTTCCCATCCTATAGTGAATGCTCAATCTCTTGCATCGAACCCATTTTTGTCTCTTGGTCACTCACTAGGCTATAATGTTTAGTCCATCCCTATGGCCTCTAGTCCTTTTTTCTATGTTAAGTCAAATTTTACTTCACAGTTTTCAAACTCCATCCCAACTGCTGGCCCTAATTATAGCATTAGACTTGGGGGAACTACACCTCCTTATAATCCATTCTCGTTTGGTGGTTCTTAGATCTCTCAAATGACTCCTAATATGGGAGGCATTCCCTCTTTTCTCAAGCTTCTTCTCAAGTTCTGTCCTATACCCTCACCTCCTCAGTGCTGATTCTGACCAACACATTTGGCATGTTGAATCCACCTATATCCTCCAAATTCACACCCAGAGGAGGTCATCTTCACACCTTGGGAAACCCCCAACCCGGATCCACTCCAACTGGGGGAAATTTTTATAACCCCCATCAAAACATCCCTACTGGAATGATGCCCAACCAGCCTCTTATGAATCATCCTAGAGGAGGGTCTTACAATCCTGGACAGGGCCATGGTTCTTACCATAACCCTAGATGGGATGCAGTTCCTCAAGCAAAATCTATCCAGGGAGCTTGGGGTCAGATGCTGCAACTCTGTCTCCCTTTTCTAGCCATGCTTAATCTGCCAGACTTGTCTAAGTTGATGAAAGACCTTATGTGTGATGATCCTACATGGCCCCCCATCCCCACCAAACTTCGTTCGGACATTCCAAAATTCGAAGGTAAGAATGGAAAGGATCTTGGTGATCACCTTACTACCTTTCACCTATGGTCCTCCCCGAATTCCCTTAATACTGATTCTATTCGGTTAAGATTATTTCAATGCACCCTCATTGGGTTCACTGTGAAATGGTATATCAAGCTACTTAGGGGGGCATATGGGACATTTAGTCAGATGGTTTTGGTCTTCCTTAACCACTTCCAATTGTCGGTTCGTTACGATGTTGGCCTATAAATTTTGTTGAATTTACACTAGGACACAACCTGTTGGCACAGGGGTAGACCCAGGGTTCAACACTCAAGAGCGCACCAACAAAGCCCTAACTACCGGCCCTTTCGGCAACACCTGTGAAGTAGATGAAGTCTGACCCGAGGTAGAGGCAGGGGTGGTTGTAGGAATCAGGTGTTTGCAACCTTAGCTGGGACACAGATTTGTGATTATCTTTCTTACAGCACACTTAGCATCAGTTATTTCCTAACACACATTCATTAATACACTTCGTAGAAAGCAGAGAGCACCGCAGTAATTACTCAGATCTAGCACTTAGCAATGATAAACAGATTATACTCAATAGATTAAGAACTTAGCATGTTATGTATTATATTTAGCATGCATTCATATATCATAAGCACAAAGCATCAATAGATCTATATAAACATATCAAAGCACTTAGCAAGAGAGAGACAAACACATCAGCACAATACACAGAGTTACCTTGGTTCACCCTCACCCTGGGGCTACATCCACAAAGTCTTCTTTATATTATCTTGGTCAAGAAGTTACAACACGGAGCTTCAATGACCCTTACCCTACATAGGACAAGAGATCTGTGCATCTCGCTAGATCCTCTTTCCCCGGGTAGATCCAAGCACTAAGCCTTCTCACACTCTGTGCACTCAACACTATTACAACATGCACAAAGCTCTTACAGTCACACAGACTTCTGATCACATAGATCCAACTTATGCACTAAGCCATCAACTAGACAGGGCCCTCTTTCTTACATGGCCTAGACCTCTATTTATACATAGAAAAAGGCCTAAACAAGGTCTGACATCCCTTTCTCGTTACAATATTCCCAAAAAAACACAAAAAAGTTCCACAAAAGGTAGCGAGATCCTGTGATCTCCGCTTCTCTATGCACTCTGTCTTTGACAGGCAGTCGAAGTACCAAATGGTCAACTATGACCAAGTATTCCTCAAAACTTGGTTGAGGGTCAATAGGCCCCCAACACTCACCTGTGACTCATCCTGAGTCACTCTTCTCTGGGTAACTCTGCCTCGAAGGCCTCGAGCTTCACTCGAGCGGCTTTGACCTTTTGTTTTTCTACTACTTCTTTCTCAGGAAAATCCTGAATGAGTGTGTTACTAACTAGTCCTTCTAAGTGTTGCTCTGTTGTGTTCACGACCTGTTCCAGGTCTGTCCCTTAGATCTCAATCTCTAAGAATAGTTGACATTCCCTATCCTGCAAAGGTTGAAGTTGCTGCATCACTTCCATGACCTTGCTCTGGATCATATGAATATGTTGTTGCACGACACGTTGTTCGTGGGACCTATTCATTTTCTCTATGGTTGGTAGGGCCTTTAGTTGTACCTGTAACTTCTCGGATTGGTACTTTGCCTCCTGGAGCTGTGACTCCAATTTATGAAATTTAGGGTTCTCGGATAGGTTCTCATGTATCTGTACACTTCTACTACTTAATTTCTTACATTCTTCAGTGAGTGCCTTAATCCTTTCTACTATACTTCGGGCATTCACTTCTCATTGGTAACATTCTTCTTGTGGAGTAATCGGTATAGCTTGGAGCTCTAGTTCTACTACTCTTTGTTGCAATTGCTGAATGAATTCAGAAAGCTTCATTACTTGGCATTATATGGGTTCTTCTACCTTCTGGTCTAAGCCAGTCACAGAGTGAAATGCTCTATTGATAGATTCTTCAATCCCAATTTTCTTCGCAAAAATTTGTTCCTTCTCCGTTTAGATATTTGTGGGTTCTTTATCAAACTTCTCTTGGATGGCATCCTTCTCTTGTTGTGCAGCTTGGTGTTGCTCTATGATTTCCTCATGTGCATGCTTTAGGGCATGGGTGGCTTGCATTGGTACTTCTTCTGCTTTTCGAAGGTGTACTTCGACTAGGTCGACAATCCTGCAAAGTTGAATTGACTTGTCTCATGCTTCGGGTGTTCCTTCTGGCATAGGCGCAGTGGAGGTTGCACGGTTAGACTGGAGGGATCGTTGTACTCCTTGGAGCTCGAATTTGATTATGTTGTACATCGTCTGTTTCTTGGCCTCCTACTTTTCTGTAATTTCTTCTATGGCTTTATTCAAAGTCGCAAGGAGAAAGCTGAAGTCATCTGGATTGAGCATGGTCTTCATCTTGGTCATGGTCGCTTTTTCTTTCTTCTTAACGGAAGACTTCGAAGGTGACCCTTTTCTTTTCTTTAGAAATTTGACTTCGTCTTCTGGTTTCTTTTCAATTTCTTCTAGATTTTTTCCGTTACCTTCTTCATCTAGTGTGACGGAAGCTGTCTTTATAGAGCGGCTATCCACATCTTGAACCTCTTCAGTTTTCTTCATCTCCTTTGTCTTCTTTGTCTTCTTTGTCTTACTGGGCCCAGGTGTGTCCTGTGTAGCTTCTGGGTTGCTGATATCTGAAATATCCACTGGATCTGCTGCAACGAGGAGGTCCTCTGACCATTCCTTGGTGATCTCTTTAAGGTCTTCTTCTGTCAGTTTATAATAGGACTGCAATTGTTCCTAGTGCTCATCAGTGCATGGAGTTAGGTATATGAATTGGCGGTTCGCGTTGAACTTCATTAAGGGTCTGAATCTGTGGAGTGTGTTCAGAGTAATGCGAGGCATGGCTTGTATTGCAGTATTCAACTGGATGTAGTATCTGTGAAAGAGGGTATTCGACTACCATTGCTTGTTCATATCCTTCGTGTACCATAATGTACTGAACTTCATAGCCAATGGTTCAAATGATAAGGTTTCAAGAAAAACGACATCCTCCAGCATTTCCCATGCTATGAAGGCAATCAGGATGAGAAGCCAGCTAAAGTGGAACTCATATCCTTGGTCTTGCGCTTCTCTACAATCCAATTCAATTTGATCCGCTAAGTACTTCGACCAGTTCATTTGGACTCCTTCTGCACATTTTCCTGCGAGATCAACTACAAACCTAGATACTTGTGTCGGTCTGTTCTTGCGGACTAACTTTCCTATGATCATCTGACAGGAGAGGCACAGAGAGGTTACCTTATAACCTCATGCACCTTTTTCAACATTTCCATAGGCCTCTTTAATTTTTTGCGAAAGAGCATGATCCGCAGTCTTTCCAGGGTAATAGTCTTGCGGGTCAGGGCCCTGCATGCTCAATCCAGTGATCTGATTGATCATCGTCAGATCAATTGTTATACGTTGGTTCAACCAGAGATATCCCCCATGGTAGCTTGCCAGTAGCAATTTTATGCAAGCGTTCACCTCCTGGTGCCTACCAAAGTGTGGAATCTTCATTACATTAAGTAAGGTGGACTGCGCGATGTTCATCGTCCATTGTTGAGGGACAATCTTGGAATTCTTCCCCTTTTTCATCTTCAGATACTTGTGCGGGGCAAGCATACTGTAGGATTTTTGGTCACCAAGGTTCAAGTCGCAAAACTTCAATGCTGCAAGCTTGGTCTGCTCAGTGCGAACTGTGTGCACACCCTTCGGTAGGTACGCAGTGATCATAGGGTAGTCATAATCTCGGGGCACACTGTCATGGTTGATTTCACCTTTCAAAGGAGGTATGTAAGAGGGAAAGATGCTCGGGATTAGTTTGGCGTTCGTGATGTCATCTCTATGTTTAGAACATTTCTCGGCGGTCTGTCGGGATGGTCCAGCTTGAGTAGTGGATGGATAAGTTGCTACTCCTCTTGACGACGAGGCTTGGACTCCAGTGGACATTCCTCTTTCCAACATAATTCTTTCGGTTCTTAATCTAGCGAGTACTTCTCTCACCGATTCTTTTGTTGCGCTAATCTTGTCGGACATGTAAGCTCAGGATCACTTTCTCAGGTTGTCAATGGAATGAAGGTACCATAATCGAGTAGAGAGCAAGGCAGGGTAGTCACTATTCCACAATGTGGGTATTCTGTGAGCTCAAGATCTCAATTGGAAAAAGTGTCTTCCAGGCATGGTGCAACGGAATAAGTAAGTAAAGCTATAACGAACTACTTGCAACAGATAGGAGGGTCCATTAACTCTTGATCTATCCATTATGGCATAGTTTAATGGTCAGGTAACAGGTCATAACTTTCTTTTGGGCCATTTGGGCCATCAACAGAATGGGTATATCATCTTCTAACAGTTATATTACTTCGACATGGTGAAGTGCCATATGTCATTGTTCTGTTATCCCGGCGAAGCTCAAATTCTGCATGTTTTCCTTCTGTGGGGTTTCTTCTGGAATGTTCTGTAATTTCTCCAACTTCACTTTATTCTTCATGATTTTTCTAGCCTTCTTCCTAGTGAGCTTCGTCTCAGCCATCCTTTTTTCATTCTAATTCTTTTCTTCTCTTGGCATGGTAACTTCACAGTGATGAGATTCTTTCTTTAGATCCACAGGTATTACTTGTCCAACATATTTTTCACTCCTCTGAGGTTCTTCTAGCCTTCTGTCAACTTCGTCATCCAAGTTCCTAGGGTCAATAACCCTTGATCTGTTCTCCCATTCTTCAATCAACTGCGTGATCCTTCTAGTCATGAAGTCTCTTAACTCTTGTCTCTATTGTTCTAGGTCCTTTTCTGCTTCCTATTTTCTGGCTTGATCTTTCTCAATCCAAGGTTTACTAAGTAACATAGTAAACGAGGCGCTGTCCTCCACGAACTTAACAATCTCAAAATCTTCTTATGTCGTCATAGATATCTGAGTGAGCTTTCCACATAGTTTTACCAACTTTCCTCTGAATAACCCTATTCCTCCTAATGAAGGGGTCATGTCAGGTCTTCCTATAGCTTTCCAGGTTCCTTTTTTCATAATGTTCACCTATGTTTCTTCATCCAAAACAAAGTCAATGTCGAAGTCTCCTATTCTCACTCTGATCTATTCTTTCTTCTTGAAGATTTCTAATAGCCTAACATGTCGGTGGTCATTCAAGGTATCTCTCATCTGTAGCAATATATTTTCTTATTCTTTTTGGGTTTCTGCTATAATCTTGGTCTCTTGATCTCCTTCTTGCTCTATATTCATCTTTTCAAGCCTAACAATCATTCTAGGGAAATCCAGTACTTCATGGTCCATAGCCTTACAACAAAGACAATTGGGTCTTCGCCCAAGGCATTCCTTAGCAAGATGTTTGGGCCTTCTACAATTGTAACAAAGAGTTAATCCTCTCTTTCTCTTCAATGATCCCCAACTTTTCATGTACTGTGTGATATGATCATAATGGTTAGCCTGCAAAACTTTCTTTCTAGGATCCTGCATCCATTGGTTAGTCCCAAAATTCTTTCTATGCATAGGTATAACATATCTATCACTATACTTATCAGATATATTCATATCAAACTTTCTTTCATCTATTAATGCCCTAGTTTTGAAGCTAGGATATAATCTATCAAACATACCTAGATCCATGCTTTAGAAACAAAAACATTTCACTTATCTTACTTCTACAGAGAAAAAAGATTCCAGATCTAAGACTTTTAACTATTCTTACCTTTATCAAAGCATAGAGCTTACAGATATTACCTTTTTCTTGTAGATATGACCTCTTTCTTCGCAGAAATGACTTCTTTTTCTTCAGATCTGACCTCTCTTATTCAGATCTGACCTTTCTTTCTTGGCACAAAGCTTCATAGGTCAAACAGAACACTGCGCACTAAGGCAACATATCTACACACAGATCTTATTTCGCAAAAAGATTCTTCTTCTTCAGTTCCCAACAATCACAGTTCCAGGTCCTGACAACGGAAACATTTGTTGGCACAGGGGAAGACCCAGGGTTCAATGCTCAAGAGCGCACCAACAAATCTCTAACTACCAGCCCTTTTGGAAACACTTACGAAGCAGATGAAGTCTCACCCGAGGTAGAGGCAGGGATGGTTACAGGACTCAGGTGTTTGCAACCTTAGCTAGGACACAGATATGTGATTATCTTTCTTACAACACACTTAGCATGAGTTATTTCCTAACATACATTCATTAATACACTTCGCAGAAAGCAGAGAGCACCGCAGTAATTACTCAGATCTAGCACGTAGCAATGATAAATAGGTTATACTCAATAGATTAAGCACTTAGGATCTTATGTATTATATCTAGCATGCACTCAGATCTCATAAGCACAAAGCATCAATAGATCTATCTAAACATATCAGAGCACTTAGCAAGAGAGAGACAAACAAATCAGCACAATACACAGAGTTACCGTGGTTCACCCCCACCCTGGGGCTACATCTACAATGTCTTCTTTATATTATCTTGGTCAAGTAGTTACAACACAGAGCTTCAATGACCCTTACCCTGCATAGGAAAAGAGATCTGCGCAACTCGCTATATCCTCTTTTCCTGGGTAGATCCAAGCACTAAGCCTTCTCACACTCTATGCACTCAACACTATTACAACATTCACAGAGCTCTTATAGTCACACAGAATTTTGATCACATAGATCCAACTTATGCACTAAGCCATCGACTAGACAGGGCCCTCTTTCTTACATGGCCTAGACCTCTATTTATACATATAAAAAGGCCTAAACAAGGGTCGACATCCCTTTCCCGTTATAATATTCCCAAAAAAAAACAAAAAAGTTCCACAAAAGGTGGCGAGATCCCGTGATCTCCACTTCACTATGCACTCCGTCTTCGATAGGCAGTCGAAGTACCAAACGGTCAACTATGACCAAGTATTCCTCAAAACTTGTTCGAGGGCCAACACTACCTATCATTGATCAATATGTTCTTTGATCAACATCAAGTGAAATAATGCACAGAGCTCTTACAGTCACATAGACTTCTGATCACATAGATCCAACTTATGCACTAAGCCATCGACTAGACCGCGCCCTCTTTCTTACATGGACTAGACCTCTATTTATACATAGAAAAAGGCCTAAACAAGGGCCGACATCCCTTTCCCGTTACAATATTAAAAAAAAAAAACAAAAAATGTTCAACAAAAGGTAGCGAGATCCCATGATCTCCGCTTCGATATGCGCTCCATGTTCAACAGGCAGTCGAAGTACCAAACGGTCAAATATGACCAAGTATTCCTCAAAACTTGGTTGAGGGCCAACTCAACCACTCATATCTCAGATCATATCTAGGAGTGGCATAGATGAAAGAGTTTGATTAAGACCTCCATACCCCTAGCATTTCTTTTATAATGGTTCCTCAAGTCTTTGCAGCCTCCTATCTCGAAGGATGTTGCTACATCCGAGGTTAGCACTGAGGAAGAAGCGATATTCAAAGCCCAATAGTTAGATCTTATATACACTCAGTGTGGGATGTTATACCAAATTATTCTGGATGCACCGAGGTCAACCTATGAGCCTAGGCAAAATCCCAGACCTCATGTCGATGGAATTGTAGGCTCTGCCAATGTAAAATATGTAGACTCGGTGATCATCCATTTGAAAGAGTTGTCTCTAAACTAGTCTAAAGGAGGGAAAACTTCGTCCATGTCTTCCAATCCCACTTAGTCAGCGGATCTACATTCTGTGAAATCGTCAACCGACCCAAATGGTAACCAACAACCAAGCGAGAATAAGAAGAAAGGATGTAATAACAATCGTAAGGGTGGTAAGCATAATAATAAACCCAAGGACAATGGTAATAATGAGAATACAAATAATAATGTTGGAGAGGGAAAGAAAGAAAGGTGGAAGGTGAAATTTCCCTGTAATATTTGTACATACGATCACCTTACTCATTTATGCCCTAAAATTGTGGAAGCTGTGAGGCTCTTATCTCTACCGCATGTCGTGTTGACGAATCCTTTCCCACATAACCAACACATGGCCTTGAGCTCCTCAAATACCAAAAATGCAGACGGTGGGATTCAAAACTCCCCGTCGTAAGACGATGACCGTTTGTGTATAAATATGGTTGATGCTAAAGTTCATGTAGCCACTCGATCTCATGATTATAGTTCTTCACAGGCTATACTTGGTCTAGAATATCCTCCTCCTTCGGAGATGACTTTACAGATCGAAAAACTAGAGCCACCGCCTCGTATTCTGAAAGGAGTACTCAAGCACTCTACCCATAATCCAAATGCTAGAGCTGCCCGTAATTACTCTATTGTTAAGGACCTGGGTCAAACCCCTTGTGTGATGTCAGATCTGGAGGTACTCCAGACATGTCCTTCACAGAGGAATGCCTTGATATCTACGCTAGGATCTATAGAACCCAGTGTCTCAAAATTTATCAAGTTTGATATCACAGATGTGAATCCTCGCTTGCCTTACCATGTGGCATTCCAAATCCACGTGGGGTACTAAAAGTATACCATCAAACATGTGGTTGTTGATGAAGGTATTGCTACATCTGTGATGTCCCTGATCTGTGGGAAATCTCTTAGCTCTCTGACTCTCTCTCAATCGTCGACCATGTTGACCACTTTTGACGGTGATTCCTTCCTCCCTCACGGTATTCTTCCTTCCTTTCCAGTCCAGTAAGGTGGGAAAATGGTAGAGGTAGAAATTGAGGTAGTTTATGTGCCTCTTGATTATAACTTGTTACTAGGACACAATTGGACCTATGCTATGACTATCGTCATGTCGTTTGTCTTTCGTTCTCTTTGTTTTCCACTCGATGGGAAGATTGTGATGATAAATGAATTATCCTTTGCATATGATAGTCCCAATGCATCTATTGGACCATCGATCCTCGTGGTCGACAATTATTATCTGACAACTGAGAATATCAGTGTCTAAATGTATTCTTCCCTTATGGGTACTTTCAACTTCATGGCATCGATTCACGATGTTTATGCCATGTCCAGTAGGCCCATTTTGTTAGAGAGGTATGTTCCTTTACACACTTCCTATTTTAATGATCCTTGGACCCTACCTTCCTTGACTTCATGTTGAGAAGGTCAGTCATATACTGGAATGGCCATGCCACTATCGGCAATGAAGATTGCGTATCAAGTTGTTCTTGACTCTTTCGTCGATTCCGATCCTGTTACCTCACCGACGGACGAGGAGGATCCTGTTCTTAAGTCGGTGTGGGCCACTTCGTTGTCTTGTTCACATGAATTCCTTGATGATACTTTTCCCTCGGATGAAGCTATCATCAAAGCCATGAATGGTTCCGAAAAAACTTGGGATGATATGCATCATTGTTCTTATTTTCTTCTAGAGCTTGAAAGAATCGAAAAAGATGACTTTCGATCTACTTTGAGTGAGATAGTCGGTCATGCCATAGTTCCACTTGATACGCACAAAATTTATTCCAAAGGAAATATGGCGAGTATCTCTCCTATCATCATGATCGATATCTCTCGTACCCCTGGTAATATTGAAAACGTACATATTAGTGCAGATTGTTCACCAGAAGAAATCTTGATCTACACCAAACTCTTGAT
>JASDQU010685815.1:0-26716 GCA_032191745.1 Picea mariana | reverse complement strand
ACGCACAAAATTTATTCCAAAGGAAATATGGCGAGTATCTCTCCTATCATCATGATCGATATCTCTCGTACCCCTGGTAATATTGAAAACGTACATATTAGTGCAGATTGTTCACCAGAAGAAATCTTGATCTACACCAAACTCTTGATGGAATTTCGAGATGTATTTGCTTGGTCATATGAAGAGATGATAGGTATCGACCCTCGTATTGTTGAGCATGATATTATAAATTAATCGGATGCTAAACCTGTTTGAAAATGTCTTAGAGCTGTCAATCACTGGGAGGCCCCTACTATTAAGGCATAGGTAGAGAAACTACTTAATGTGGGATTTATCTACCCAGTTCCCTTGACTGAATGGGTATCCAATCCTGTTCCTGTGAATAAGAAGCAAGGAACCATCTGTGTATGCATGGAATTTCATGACTTGAACAAAGCCTATCCCAAAGACAACTTCCTGACACCTTTCATCGATCATATTTTCGACGAGTGTGCGGGAAGCGAAGTGTTTTCTTTCATGGATGGATTTTTAGGGTATAACCAAATTCAAATTAAACCCAAGGATCAAAAAAAGACAAAATTTATTTGTTCTTGGGGTGCTTTCACATACCGGAAGATGCCTTTCGGCCTTAAAAATGTCGGAGCAACCTTCCAATGTGTTATGACCTTCGCATTCCATGATCCTAAGCATATAGTCGAAGCTTACCTTGATGATATTGTTGCTCACTCTCGTAAGAGAGCGAATCACTCTATGCACCTTTGGTTAGTTTTTGAAAGATGTCGTTACCATAGAATACAGTTGAACCCTCATAAGTGCATATTTTGCGTTAGGTCTAGTCGTCTTTTGGGATTTCTAGTTTCTGAGACCAAGATCATGGTGGATCCATTAAAGGTTGAGGCAATACTTTGATTTCCTCCCTCGCACACTATTTGACAACTTCAAGGTTTACAGGGGAAAGATAACTTTTTATGTCGGTTTATAGTAAAATATACCAATATCACTAAGGGTTTCATGCATCTTTTGAAGAAGGACACCCCTTTTATCTGGGATGAGCAAGCCCAGGATTCCTTTGATTCTTTGAAGAAAGCCTTGGTATCGACGCCTCTATTGAAGTCTCATGACTACAGTAGGGATTAATTTCTTTATATCGTTGCATCCGATGAGACGATTGGTATGGTTTTGGTTCAGGAAGATGATGAGCTCCATGAGCACGTCATATAATATATTAGTCGAAACTTGGTCGGTCCTGAGCTTAATTATTATCATGTTGAAAAGCTAGCTTTGGCTACCATTCAAATAGTCCAACATTTACGCAATTATATATTTCTTTCCAAGACTACTATGGTTTTCGATGTCAATCCATTTCAATACATCCTTACCATGCATATCATAGGGGGAAAATATAATAAATGGATTGCTATTTTACAAGAATTTGATCTCGATTTCACTTCTACAAAATCTAAGAAATCACTAGTCTTCACGGAGTTAATATCTAACATTCCTCTATTAGATGAGGATGTTATCCATGTTGATTCATTTGTGGATGAACACATTTTCCTTGTCTCGTCGTCTGACCCCTGGCATGGAGACATCATTCTCTATATTCAAACCTTGAAGTTCCCTCAGCATCTCTCGCGAGATGACTGATGACATGTATGATAGCAGGCTAAGAATTACACTATCATTGATGAAACCTTTTATCGTCGAGGAGTAGATAATATATTGCATCATTGTTTAACTCAGGAGGAAGCCGAGACATTCCTAAACGATTGCCACAGTGGGGCTTGTGGTGGTCATTTATCCAGGCTTGTGACAACCCATAAAATCTTGCAATTTAGTTATTTCTGGCCATCTATCTTTAAAGATTGCTTTGAAGTGGTTAAGAAGTGTCACCCCTTCCAGGCGTTCACTTGGAAAATGTGCTCGCATCTAGCCTGACTTTACCCAGTCATTACCTTCGTTCCCTTCACCAAGTGGGGGGTGGACTTCATGGATTGCAACCAAAATTCGGCTAGGGGGCATCAACACATTATCCTGGTTGTCGACTACTTTACTAAGTGGGTCGAGGCCATGTCTATAGCTAAATCTGACGGGATGACTTTCTCCTTATTCATATTCAATCAAATTATCACCTGGTTTGCTATCCTGAGTGAGATTGTCACTGATCATGGCAGTCACTTTCAGAATGAAATGATGGAAGAGATAGCATCTAAGATGGGGTTTAATCATGTTCATTCTTCCCCTTACTACCCCCAAGAAAATGGAAAGGTAGAGGCCGTCAACAAGTCTCTCAAGACCATTTTGTAGAAAACTGTTATCTAGAGTAAGTCTGACTGACACATTATACTATATCCCACACTTTGGGCATACCGAACCTAGGTCAAGACTGTCACCAGATTTTCCCCTTTCCAGTTAGTACATGGTGTGGAGTCAATATTACCTATTGAATGAGAAATCCCTTATCTTAAGTTGGTAGTCATGCTCCTATGAAGAGATGCCAAGAATCGACCCTCGTATTGTCGAGCATGAGATTAGAACTTATCTGAATGCTAAACCTATTCGTCAGCATCTTAGAGATATCAATTCCCAGATGGCCCCTATTATTAAGGAAGAGGTAGAGAAACTACTTAATGATGTCTTTATCTACCTGGTTCCCTTGACTGAATGGGTATCCAATCCTGTTCCTATGAATTGGAAGCAAGGAAATATTCATGAATACATGGAATTTTGTGATCTGAACAAAGCCTATCATAAAGACAACTTCTCGACACCTTTCATCGATCATATTCTTGACGAGTGTGCAGGAAGAAATTTTTTTTCTTTCATGGATGGATTTTCAGGGTATAACCAAATTCAAATTAAACTTGAGGATCAACACAAGACGAAATTTATTTTTCCTTGGGGTACTTTCTCATACTGGAAGATGCCTTTCGGCCTTAAAAATGCTAGAGCAACCTTCCAACATGCTATGATATTTGCATTCCATGATCTTAAGAATATAGTTGAAGCTTGCCTTGACAATCTTGCTGCTCACTCTCGTGCGATAGTGGATCACTCTACGCACCTTCGGCTAGTTTTTGAAAGATGTCGCTACTATAGAATCTGGTTGAACCCTCATAAGTGAATCTTTTGTGTTAGGTTTAGTCGTCTTTTGGGATTTCTAGTTTCTAAGACTGGGATCATGGTGGATCCATTAAAGGTTGAGGAAATACTTCGATTTCCTCCGTCGTGCACTATTCGACAACTTCAAGGTTTATAGGGGAAAGATAAATTTTTACGTCGTTTATAGTAAATTATGCCAATATCACTAAGGCTTTCATGCATCTTTTGAAGAAGGACACCCCTTTTATCTGAAATGAGTGAGCCTAGGATTCCTTCGATGCTTTGAGGAAAGCCTTGGTATCAGCGCCTCTACTGAAGTCTCCTAACTACAGTAGGGATTACTTTATTTATATCTCCGCATCCGAGGAGACGATTGGTATGGTTTTGGTTCAGGAATATAATGAACTCCACAAGCACGCCATCTATTATCTTAGTTGAAACTTAGTCGGTCCTGAGCTTAATTATTCTCACGTTGAAAAGATAGATTTGGTTGTCGTTCACGCAGTCCAACGTTTACGCCATTATATATTGCTTTGCAGGACTACTATGGTTGCCAATGTCAATCCATTTCAATACTTCCTTACCAGGCATATCATATGGGGAAAATATAATAAATGGATTGTCATTTTACAAGAATTTGATCTCAATTTCACTTCTACGAAATCCAATAAATCACTAGTCTTCGCGTAGTTAATATTCGACTTTCCTAGATTAGATGAGGATGTTATCCATGTTGATTCGTTTGCGAACGAAAAAAATTTCCTTGTCTCGTCGTCTAATCCCTGGTATCGATACATCGTTCTCTATATTCAAACCTTGAAGTTCCCTCAACATATTGCATGAGCTGACTGACGACGTGTACAATACTAGGATAAGAATTACACTATCATCGACGACAATTTGTATCACTGAGGAGTAGATAATATCCTGCATCATTGTTTAACTCAAGAGGAAGCCGAGTTAGTCCTTAACGATTGCCATAGTGGGGCTTGTGGTGGTCATCTATCTAGGCTTGCGAGAGCCCAGAAAATCTTGCGAGACAGTTATTTCTAGCCATCTATCTTTAAAGATTGTGTTGAAGCGGTTAAGAAGTGTCATCCATGCCAGGTTCTCAATTAGAAAATGTACTCGCATCCAACCCCTCTTCACCCAGTCGCTATCGTCGGTCCCTTCACCAAGTGGGGGGTAGACTTCATGGATTGCAACCCAACTTCGGCTGGGTGGAATTAGCACATTATCATGGCCATCAACTACTTTAATAAGTGGGTCGAGGCCATGCCTATAGTTAAATCTGACGAGAAGACTGTTGCCTTCTTTGTATTCAATCAAATTATCTCCCAATTCGGTATCTCGAGTGATATTGTCACTGATCATGGCAGTCACTTTCAGAATGAAATGATGGAAGAGATAACATCTAAGTTGGGGTTTAAGCATGTTCATTCTTCCCCTTACTATCCCCGGGAAAATGGATAGGTAGAGGCCGTCAACAAGTCTCTCAAGACCATTTTGCAGAAAACTTTCAGCTAGAGTAATTCTGAATGGCACATTATGCTATATCCCTCACTCTAGGCATACCAAACCTCGGTCAAGACTTCCACCGTATTTTCCCCTTTCCATTTAGTACAGAGTGTGGAGTCGATATTACCAATTGAATGTGAACTCCCTTATCTTAATTTGGAAGTCGCGCTCCTACTTGAAACTTCCGATATCGAGCGATGCCTTATACACCTATAGAGTCTTGACGAGCAACGTCGAGATGCCTCTATAACTATCGAGGAGAAAAAAAGATGTGTCAAGGTCCACTACGATAAGTCTATCTATCCTCGGTTGTACGTTGAGGGTGACTTGGTCCTCGTATATGATCAATCCAAAGAACCACATGGGGGAAGGAAAGTTTAACCCCATGTGGCACGGTCCCTATATCGTGTGACGTGTCTTAGAAAAAGGATCCTATGAGTTAGAAGTTTATGAAGGGAATATGTTGGTTGAGCCTAGGAATGGGATCTACTTGAAAAGATATTATGCTTGATCCCCAATCTTGGGTAGAACTCTTTGTATACTAATGTAATTTAGTGTATGTATCTTTTCCCTTTCTTTTCGTCTCCAACTTGCTTATCAAGTTTTCCCTTGGTTGGCAGATGTCAACGGAGTCTTTGGCCTACTTAGGATTCACACATAGAGCTAGCCATTATACATAGAACTTGGCTTCCTTCGCTTGGGTGGTTTACTCACCCGAGGGTCTACTGGTGTCTTCAGGTGGCGTATGCCTAGGGCCATCCACAAATAACGTGACCGGATATAGCGTCATTATAGAACTTTTGTGTGGTTCTATCTCACATGGTATTCTCTCTTTACAGGTTCACCCAGATTCCATGTTAGTAGTATGTTAGTTGAACGAAAATTACCATGTGTGCGATCCTACTTTAATTCGACGATTCTTATGGGTACGTCTTTTAGAATGACAATTTGATTTTATTACTTATTATCACATACCTAGGAGTTCTAATTATGTATCCGATGCTTATGCTAGTTTCTTTTTAGATTGGAATTTGTCACATGACTAAAGCGAAGAAAATCATCTCATCAATGTACACATTGTAATATAAGTAAATCCAAAGATCCTTGTTTTACATATATTTCAAAAAATATGGTGTTTATAGTACAAAATTGGGGCTAACACCCTCAATACACATATACAGCCGATAATATAAGATCCACGACATCTATAGTCATGGAATTGGATGTGTGTCATGATAAAAAACTACGGTGTTTGCGAGATACTGAAAGAGTCACACACAAACTCTGGGCACACCAACCACTTGCCGCTACATGGCTTCCAAAAAATCCTCTACCTGAACCATGAGAATCCTATGAGTCAAACGAGACAGGTTTGCCTTCATGTTTTGAAGGACTCTCTTTGCTTCTCCTCCTGCCTCCTCATCTCCCCGGTGCCTCTAACGATGTCATTGAATCCCGTCTGGCCATCGTGGACCTATGTCTGTGTCTCACAAGTGTTTAGTTAGTACTTAAGCATCATATAAAAATATGTTTTTTTTACTATACAAAAATAAAAATAAATGAAATATTTAAAAACATTTGGCATACCTATGTCCCCATAGGTGGTCCCTAGTGGTAGTGGAATGTCAGGGTCCCCTCTGATGTTAATCCTTGCATAGGGGTAGTCATCCACAGCAATGACCTATCACCTCCACCAGTAGAAGAAATCCTTGTTGTAGGGTGTGGGCACCCTACCTCCCCCCTGCCATCTCATTACCTCAGTCCACCATGTCATGGATAGATTGTGAGGTCCTCTCGGAAGGATCTCAACTCTAGGTCCCAAACCTAGAACCTGATCGAAGAAAAAGATGCATAAGATAGAGGCAAAACCCGAAGTTCCTCTTGCCACCCTATTTGCACTCTGTCAACTGGCTCTTCATATTAGCCAGTAGTGAGGTACACCAATCATATACTATGGGTCTCAAGTACTCTACAAAAAAGAACATGAGTGGCCTCGATGCTTGGTGGAATGAAGCCGATACTGTGATCTTGGTCAACACAAGGAAAACAATCTTGAGGATAAGATTGTTTATCGCTCGGATGGGGAGTTGACTCTTGATCTTCGGGGTCCCTACTACACAATGAGCATCTATGTACTCCTCTATCTTCATACCTCTCCTAGCTCCCCTGGATTTGAGGTTCACCACCTCACCTAGATGCGATAACCTAGTCAAAAAGTATATTTCCTTGACTTCAATCCTCAATGGTTTCCCATCGAGGTTGAAGCTCTCACTGTTAGGATCGTAGTAATCCACAAGCATCTCAAGCAACCTCACCTAGGTCCTCATCCCTTTGAGTGCCCAAAATTTATACAAGACACATATTTTCAAGGCCATTTAGGCCCTCATATCTCTGTCCATAGCAGCATCTACCTCCTTGTGCTCCCTTTCCCTCCATTCTAGCACCATCATGCCAGATAAAAGTCGATTTTTGAGTTAGAAACCATAAAAAACATTGGTTATGGATTTATACGCGGGATGATACATTCAAATTCACGTATAGGGATGAGTACACATGCCCTGTATTTTACACAGCCATGTATAACCTCACGTATACGTGACCTGATGAATGGTAGCCCACATACACTAAATTACTCAATTTGCACCCTACTTTACTCAAATTTTGAGACCTAATATAAAAATATAATCCACTAGAAAGGAAGAGGAGGGGAAGATGAATTACCTGGTTCAGACGATTTTTAATTTCGTTTCTCGACGCTCCCACAATCACCAGTTGAAAATCAAAGGTATTTTGGTCCAATTTTCACTATTTGGGTAAAAAATCAAAATGACATAGTAATTTTTGGTTTTGTTACTATTTATAGCAATTGTTACCCACTTTATATATTTTCGAGTCATTTGTTTTTCCTAATGGACTAATACAGCAGTGGATTGAGTTGTTTTTTGTAGTTTTCACCAGGGATTCTTGTGGATTTCAACGTTATGTTGATAGTTCGTCACCACAGGCAAGAATTTTCACTACCCATCATATATCCATTCCACCATGCACTTTTTCATTGTCCTATAAATTTCACTCATATGCCTTAGGTACGAACCCATTTGTTGTGACACAAAACCTTCCATCTTCTATAAGACGTGTTATTATCAAGTGGTAGAGACTTACCAAACATGGGTGCCCTAGTTAGATCCTTTGTTTCATTTGGTTCCCATGCAGATATTTTTTCCGTAGGACTGGGAGTCCCTTATAGATAATACATGAATTTATGTTGAGCCTCATTTCTCACTCATAAGCATGCTTCATTATACCTAGAGGAATCCCAACCGATTTTAATTTAAGCTCTTTTCCAACTCGTCTTCAAAAAGAGAAAAGATAACCGAGTGAACTTGTCTCTTTCACACTCGTAAATTGGATTTGAAAGGACATCTTTGGTACAATTTTATCCCTTTTTCACACCAAGTACACTAAATATCATGAAAAATGAAATTTTTTGGCATTAAGTTGTGATTGCATCTCATTTCCTTGCTTGCAGTATTGAGCCTATAGCCTGTTCTTGCTTTGCGTTATAAATCGATTGCCTCAACAGTTTTTCATCCTCAACCAAGCTGAGACTCATTTATATCCTTCGCAATTTGACACCCTATTCCTAGGAGGGAACATTCCCCTGAGTGTCCATCTCCCACATGCATCTCCTTGCATTGAGCATAGGTATGTTCCACTACTGGAACTAGTTTTGCTTACTTGCGACACTTGTTTCCTCCTCTATATCATAACATTCATTTTTATATGAAAAAAACAAATACGGACGCGAAGGGAGTATTATATTCTATTGGAAGAAGTCGTGTCACCTTTGAATAGAGAACAATTTTATTGAGTCCATTTAACATCATAATTTTTGGTTTATCATGGCCTTAGGAAGTTGAGCTCGTTACAGAGAGTTTTCTCTACCTACTAGTTACACTTCCAGTCCCTATGGAGAATTTCATTGATGCCTCCTGCATCTAATGGTTTCATCATTGAGTCTATGCTGCTAGAGTCTTCCATATGTCTCATACTCTTTTTCAAAGGAAGTCTATCAACTTGTGTCAGACATTCCTCATAACTCTTGACTTTGCATGTTGTCCATACCCTCAGTTTGTCTCAAAGTCACATGATATTGTAGTCCTATCACGCACCCTGGTCCTACTTTCATCATTGGTAGGTAACCTTGAATCCAATGGTCGAAATTTCATCATTGGTTGTTGACTGGGTGGTTTCCTTTGTGTTCGAAGGCAAGACATCTATTCACACATTGGGATTCATGCAGTGTCTTGGATGCCATTAGCCTTATTGGTGGTTTCCTCGCCTTTGTCAGTAGTTTTCCTCATTGGATGTTATTAAGAGGGTCTTTTTCGTGTACCGCTCACTTGGAACATGCGAAATATGTATAGGGTCATTGGTTCATGAACATGTTCTTTGTCTAATTTCCTCCAAATCATGAAGCTCCTGATTTGTACCTCGTGTTGAATGATGAGAGATGCCTTAATGCTCTCCTTTCAATGGGTCTCCTTCCATCGAATTCAACTCATCTATTATGGAAACGGGACCTAGATTCTTATGAGTACCTTGAGTCTTGCAGTCATTAATGGCAGGTTCTCTCACCATCGATAGTTGGAAATACATCAATGTCTCCTAATCAATGCATTCTTCAAGTGTTCAACCCCAACTCCTTTATTCACACTTGTAAGAATGTACTCGATGCCTTGATACCTACTTTCATCATCGGTAGGATATCTCGCGTTTGTTAAAGGTATACCTCAATGACCGATAATCAAACTATGTCTCATTATGTTCTACCTTAATTCCTTTATTCATATGATGTAGACTTGCACCTTTGGTGGATTGTGTAGAAGACTTGAAGACATCAGTATGTGGCCATATCTTTCCTGAGTTGTTGCTTCCTTTTCATTGGACCAGTATCTATATGACTTCAGTGATCATGGGATATCAAATTGTACTCCATGGTATATAGATATCTTCAGATTGATTTTGAGACTAGCTCTATTGGGACTTGTTTGTGACTATGACAACCTTTGGCATGCAAACACATTTGTATTTTCCTATTCATGGCCACATACAGTTGTTTGGTATAGTTTCACATGGATCTGCAGTGTAATTCATATTAGCAGCCATGTATGCAAATCCAGTGCCGAATGTAATGAGAAACTAGTTCTTCCAGCTGATTCCCCATCACTTCACTTCTAGGTTTTTATAATGTATTTCGGTCATCGTAGATACTCCTTTGACCTCACACATTAGGGGGAATCTGTTAGAGCAATATTTTCCTCACCCTATGTAATATTTCACAAAGGGCCTTTTCCCATTTCCCTATGCAGACTTTTCATCCCTTTTTGCAAATTCCATAGCTAAAAAATACATTTTTTCCGCATGTACACACCTTGCCTACTATACAACATGCATATATGCAGGATGCACCACGACAAACCATGCACATTGGGATTTGTTCCAAAAAATGAAAAATGGTGTCGGGTTTCCATGTCATGATAGGAGATCTATGATCCTTGGCCTTCCATATATTGGAAACATTCTGACTCAGCTCTTCAATTCCATTTGAAGGCTATTAATAGGCCAATTCCAAGCTACGGAAAGGAGGAGAAAGAATTCAACTTTGAGAGCAAAGTTACCCTGGAAAAATTATTTACTTCATATTGAGTCTGCATCCATTTGTCCTTTAAGTATGAACATAGTGTTCAACCCCCAAGCTCTTCCCTTATTGATTGAGAACTTCATTGTATCTCTTCTATGAGCTTGCCTTTGGTGGAGGATTGAAATGGTGGAGTCCCAACTGGAAGGAACTTAGTTTCTCGGTTCCAAACCATGCTGACACGGAAGTTTGTAAATTTTTCACTTCTACTGATCATATATTAATAGAAGTACTCTTTTCCCGTCCAATTGATATCTTGCAAATATTTGAATTATTATTCCATGGGCGTATTTGTTATGTATATTAATGGATTATGATATTGAATGTGATAACATCATGTATACCACCGTATGCTTTCTTTGCTTGGTTGTTGAGGACTAGTTGCAGGTATATTGCTTTGGGTCAAATGCTCAATGGTGGACTTCATCAAACGTCTGGATGAGGTAGGCCTTTTATCTTGTCTTGCTAACATATTTTTTTATATAGCATACTTGAGAATATAGTTGATTTCTGCAGTCATTTCCATCTGGTGTGGTTTACCCCTAGCCATAGAGATATTTTCCTCATAACATCGAGGCAATCAACCAAACATTCAACAAAATAACCCAAGGCATGGAAGTAGCTCGAGCACTAACAATAGTTCCAGTGAAGAATGATGACTAATATATTTGGATATCAATGCAAGCTGCAATTGTATTTTTTTGAAATAATTTTCTATGGAAATCAGACATTTTTGTTTAATGTAATGGACATAGTGTCCCAATTGAAAGACAAGGGATTATATATAAGTGTCCCATTTTGTATGAAAAATACCCTCTTATTCATATAATAAAATATGTTTTAGTTATTCTATTGTGTTGTCCAATGTCGTTGTGAAATGCTACATTGTTGATTAAATGTATGGATGGCTAAATATTATAATGAAGCAATGAAAAATCTTATGATATAAAAAATTAATCCAAACATCATATCCTAGTTCACTAATCAAAATATAAGATATATGTAAATTTTTTGATAAATAATGGAATTAAAAAATAACAATAATTGCACTATCACAAGTTGATGTTTCTAGATGTATTTTAATTATTAATCTCATCAATGCATTTAATATTAAAACTCACCAGTGTGTTTCATATGAAATGCACACATGTGATTTTATGTAATCAATTAGCATTGGTTTCAATATTTATTTAATACCACAAAATTATATTAAAAAATTGGTCTTTGGTGTGTTAAGCTTATATGAAGCACCGATGCTTTTGTGTTATTAATACACACCGACACTATTGTGTTATTGATAAGCATTGGGGCTTGTTTGTTACTAAAAAGAACCGGTGCTTTTGATTTTTAATGCATCGGGGAGTTTTTCCAGTTAACACACCAATGCATATTATTTTATACAACATCGGGGGGGGGGGTTTCCAGGTAACACACCAATGCATATTATTTTATACAACATCGGTGCATTCTAAGTAGAAATCCCTCATGCTTAATTATTTTTAACTCCCCCGATGCGTTTTAATGTAAAGTCTCGGTTCTTATAAGACAAACACCCCAGTTCTTATAAGACAAATGCCCCGGTGCTTAAATATTTTACTGCCCCGGTGCTTGATTTTAAGTGTACAACACTGGTGTTGTAGGTGTTTGCACGCATCAATGCATGTTCCTTATACAAACACACTGATTTGTAAACATCTTCTAACACCTCCGACCTCCTAGATTTTTTTAGTTAAAATCAACTTCCATTATAGTATCCGCAAAAAAATCCGCTCTCGAAAACAGATGTTGTAGCAGAGTTTTTTTTTTTCAATTTTGTAACACTAGAAACCTCTGCTATAACCTTTGCTAAAAGGCATTTTCCTTGTAGTGTGTTTAATAAATTTTGTGAATTTAAATCCTTGGTAGAAAATCAAACAAGTTGTAGCATCAAGATATTAAGGAGTGACAATGGGGGAGAGTACAAGTCACATGAGTTTATTTATTTTTGTAAGAGGTCTAGGATCAAGAGGGAGTATTGTATTTCCTATACTCCTCAACATAATGGACTAGAAGAAAGGAAAAACATGAGCATTGTCGAAACTGCATGATGCATGTTGGAGAAATTTGGTATGAAATGGTTCCTTTGGGCATAATCATGTCTTAATGTTGTGCACACATTGAACATGTGTCTTCATAAGTCTTTTAGGGAAGTTCCACCCAAGGAGGCATTTTTTGGAGTAAAGCCTTATGTTGATTATTTCAGAGTGTTTGGTTCTCCAATATATACTTATATACCTTCAGATATGCGAACAAAACTTGAACCTACCAAAAAAAGAGGTGTATTTGTTGGGTATGGTGATGAACATAAGGGATATAGAATATTTATTCCTAGTGAAAGGAGAACCATACTTTGTAGGAATGTTAGTTTTGATGAATTTGGTTGTAAAATGGAATCTAACACTCTTGGTGTTGAAGTGCAGTTAGATGTGCCAAAATCTAGTGATAAAGCAAATAACAAGGAAAATAAATATTTCATAAGCGATGGCATAAAATAATATCAATTAGATGAAGTGACTGAAGATCATGAGGAACATCAAGCAGTAGCTAGAGAGTTTCCTATGTGGATAAAGAGACTAGAAGAAGGATTGAAAGATGAAAACATGCCAAAAGTGTCTCCTCCTAGGAGATCTTCATGACCCAAAGTTACAAATAGAAAGCATGAAGCTAATCCTGATGCATTGATGAGTGACTTGATTGATTTTGATCCCAATACATATGATGAAGCTTCAAATTATAGACAGTGGATTGAAGCTATGCATGAAGAATATGAAATCATCATGGAAAATGATGTGCGAGACCTAGTTCCACTTCTTATTGGAAAGAAAGTCATTGGAAGTAGATGGATCTTCAAATTGAAGCATAAAGTTGATGGTTCCATTGAGAAGTATAAGGCAAGATTTGTGTCAAAAGGCTTTAGTCAAAATCCTGATATTGATTATGATGATACCTTAGCTCATGTTTCTCGGTATACTACCATAAGGAATGTTCTTTCCTTAGTTGCCAATACTAATTGGAATCTTCACACGATGGATGCGAAGACAACTTTCTTAAATGGTGTCTTGTAGGAAGAGGTCTACATACTGCCCTCAATGATTTGAGGTTTCTGGTAAATAAGATATTATGTGTATATTGAAGAAGGCCTTGTACGGTCTTAAACAAGCTCCTCGTGCATGGTACACTCGTATTGATGAGTGGTTTCAAGAAAAAGGAGTAAAGAAATCATCTGATAATGCTAATCTATACTTTCTGTGTGATGGTGAGAGCATTGTTATTGTTGTTTTATATGTAGAAGATCTTATTTTAACTAGAAATGATGATGGTTTAATTCTTTGGTTGAAAAATGAATTGTGTAAGGAATTTGAGATAAAGGATTTGGGTCCCCTTCATTATTTCCTTTCTTTAGAAGTGTGCAGGATAAGAATAAACTTGTTCTAGCTAAAGCTAAATATGTTATGGAGGTCTTAAAACGATTTAGAATGGAGAATTGTAAACTCATCTCCACACCCATGGATCCTTGTACCAAACTACGAGTTGATGATCCAAGTGAAGAAGTGAATGGTACGTTGTATCATCAGTTGGTTAATAGTCTTCTTTACTTGTGTAATACTTGTCCTGATTTATCATATACTGTAAATGTACTTAGTCCGTTTATGGTGAATCTAAAGAAGGTCCATTGGCAGGCAGGTAAAAGGGTCCTTTTCTATTTGAGTGGGACTATTTCTTATGGTTTGGGGTATGAAAGAAACAAAGGTGTTTGTCTCCATGGGTATACTAATGTGAATTGGGTCGTAGATGTGAATTCTAGAAAGTCCATTACAATTTATTGTTTCTCATTGGGTTCTGGAATGGTTTCTTGGAGTAGTAAGAAACAAGCTTGTGTTTCTTTGTCATCTTCAAAGATTGAGTATATTGTTTCATCTATTGGCTTAAGAAATGACTTCTTGAGCTTAGAGTGATGGAGATGATTCCTACTCTTATCTTTGTGATAATAAGTCTTGCATAAAATTGAGTAACAATATGATATTTCATGACAAGTCAAAGAACATTGAGACCATGTTATAACCCTAAATTTCTCCACATATGCATACCTGGCATTTGGCCCTCTTACTTGCAATTTTTGCCAAGCCATCACTGAGTTTCTCTTCTTAAAAACTCATTTTTTGAAGATGTACGTGACCTGCAACAATACCTCCCACGTATATATGCTTGCTTCACCACTACAACCCGCGTACGTATGCATGTTGCACCACTACAACCCGCGTATACTTGCAAAAGTTGCAAAAATTAAAAAGTTGCAAGGAATTTGTTGAGGTTACGAGCTATTGGGTAGTTTCCCAACTAATCCATTGCCTATAGCCCGTCACCTAACCAAATAACCATACTTTTGTATATAAAAGGAGGTGTTGGGGTCTCATTCCACATCTAGACATAAGAACAGTGAAACTTTGCCCATTTCACATCCCCTCCTTGCCCTAAGAATTTGCATTGTTGTTGTGAGAATTACCTCAAAATTCCTCATTTTTTCCTTTTTCCTCCATAAGAACTCATTCCATTTCCCAAGAATAATTTTGAGAGAAGAAAGATACACAAAGGTTCACTTGGAGCTTGTTGAAGAGGAGCCTGAACCAGGTTCAAGTAGCAGTAGCCAACTTTGGTTGTAAGTAATCATTGTATTATCAATAAAAGAAGTATTTTTCCTGTCCCAAAACATGATGTGTTGAATGTTTTCATTTGATTTATGTTTTTATTCTAACATCTAACCCTTATTTATGTATGTTGGAATATGGGAAGACCCAGGGTTCAACGCTTCAACAACACACCAACAAAACCCTAACTACCGACCCTTTCAGCAACACCTGCAAAGCAGATGAAGTCTCTCTCGAGGTAGAGGTAGGGGTGGTTGCAGGAATCAGATGTCTGCAACCGAGCTGGGACATAGATCTGTGATTACAACACCTTAACAAAGCACTTATAAGTTCTCATTCAGTAGTATTTAGCCTTTGTCTACAACGTATATAAACCCTAATTACAACGCAACACGGTATTCGACAAGATCCAACACATTCAAGCACTAAGAACATCAAAATAGATCATATCTGGTACTTATTTACATCACCAAGCACTAAGCTATCATATCAGATACATCTAAACATACATTACTGCACTAAGCATAAATCATATGAACAATAAAACAAACATAATGTACAAAGCAACCACAACAAAAGATATACATGGTTCACCACCAGCCTGGGGCTATGTCCACCAACTCTTCTTCTTCTTTATTGTCTTATGTCAATCATCTACATGCATAGAGCCAAAAGATCCTACTCTGCACTGGAAAGGATATCTATGTGCACTCCACTAGATCCTCCTTCCCCAATCTAGGTTACATCACAAAGCCTTTACACAATCTTTTAAAGTCACTTTCACTTAGACTTACAAGACTCACACAATATGCACAAAGCATAATTTACAACTATCACTTTCACTTAGCACAACATCACATACATATCTCTAGTGTCTTATCACTTAGCATGGCACACACCCATTCACCACTAGCTTACATCGCCTAGCTATGTATTTATACATTACAAAAGAGACCTAAGCATGGGTAAACCCATGGGCCGATATCCCCATACCCGTTACATAATCCCAAAATACAAAAGACCCTAAAAAGAGGCCGAGAGCCTGTGATATCTTCTTCGACTTGTGCTCCACCTTTGACAGCCTATTAAATTCCCAAAATAGGTCAAACCTGACCAAGGATCTCCAAAACTTGGTCAAGGGCCAACATGCCCCCAACACTCACCTGTGACTCGTCCCGAGTCACTCTGCTTTGGGAAATTCTACCTCAAATTCCTCGAGGTTGGCTCAGGCTTCTTCAACCTGCTCGGTGAACTCTTGAATAACTACCTCATTCATAGGTCCCTCTAACTATTGTTCTACTGAAGTGACTACTTGTTCCAGCTCTGCTCCTCAGCCTTCAATCTCCTCAAACAGTTGGCAAGCTTCATGCTGGACTGGTTGGACCCTATGAGTCACTTCCATGACTTTTCTTTGTATGGTATGGACCTACTGCTGAGTAGTGTATTGTTCCTGGAATAGTTTCATCCTCTCAACTACTGACAGGAGTTTCAACTACGCCTGTACTTTCGTTGCTTGCTTCTTTTCCTCTTGGAGTTGTGACTCCAATGTATTCAATTCAGGGTCCTTAGTAAGTCTCTCATAAGTCTTCACACTTCTACTGCTAATTTGTTTACATTCCAAAGCTAATTCTCTGATCCTCTCAAATACACTCCAGGCAGTGGCTTCTCTTTGGTCTCGCATGTCTTCTGAGGTTCTTGGTGATGTTTGTAGCTCTAGATCTGTTATTCTCTCTTGAATCTGTTGGATGGCTTCAGCAAGATTCGCTACTTGGTGCTCCACTGGGTCTTCCTCCTTTTACTATAAGCCCGTCATAGAGTGAATTTCTCTGCAGGCTACTTATTTTACTCCAACCTGCTCAACGAGCAGATGTTCTTTCTCATGCTGGATCTATGCTTTATCCTCTTCAAACTTTGTTTGGAGGTTGTCCTTCTCCTGTTTTGCAACTCGGCGTTGTTCTATCACTTCCTCTTGTGCTTTCTTTAGGGCCATTGTGGCCTGTTCTATTTCTTCCTATGAATGATGAAGGTGAGCTTCGGTTGCATCATCTATTCTATGGAGTTGGGTAGGCTCATATCCCAAGTCTAGTTCTTCTGATGGCTGGGGCGCAGTGGACACTGCGTGGTTGGAGTGAAGGGCTTGTTGTACCCCTCGCACTTATGCTTCCATTATTTCATACATGGTCTCTTTCTTAGCTTCATTTCTCTGAAAAATATCCTCTGAGGCATTTGATACATCTACGATGATGAATTCAAAGTCATCGAGCGTGAGCACAGTCTGTAGCTTGGTCCTACTAGATTTTGATTTCTTCTACAATGTGGGTTTCGTGGGAGAAACCTTTCTTTTGTGAGATGAATCTGCCTCATCAGGGGGATCATGTTGCGATGTTACTTTGCCTTACTTCTAATGATATTATTTTCCATTGTTCTCTTCTTTGTCTTCTTCATCATCACCTCCTCCACTAGGTGATTCTAAAGCAGTTTCTTCGGATGCGTTGTGCAATTTTTGTACCTCTTCTATCTTCTTCCTTCTGCAAGTTCTAGGTGTATTATACCCTTCACGAGTGACCATCGAACTTCTGATTAGTTCAGGATTTTATAGTTCTACGGGGTCAATAGGGATAAGGAGCTCAGTAGGCCATTCCTTAGTTATTTCTTCTAGGTCCTCTTCTGTGAGTTTGTAATAAATCTGTAGTACTTCTTTGTGTTTGTCTTCGTGCGCAGTTATATAGATAAAATATATGTCTACATGGAACTTCACAAATGGCCTGAACCTGTGCAGGGTGTTCGACGTCATACAAGGGACAGCCTCAATATCCCTCTTTAAATGTAGGTAGTAGGTGTGGAACAACATGTTTGACTGCCATTTTTTCCCATATTGCTCGAATACCAGAGCGTGGTGAACTTCACGGCTAAGGATTCAGATGGCTCTATTTCAGGGAAAGTCGCACCTTCCGGCATCTCCCAAGAAATGAATGCGATGAGGATCAACATCCAACTAAAATGGAACTCATAGCCCTAATCCTGAGCTTTGTGACAGTCTTGGTCTAACTGGTTAAGTACTTTTCCTATTTCATTTGTAACCCCTCCACGCATTTTCCTGTGAGGTCAACAACAAACCCTGTGACCTGCGTGGGTCTGTTCTTCTAGACTATTTTACCAGCAATCAACTGGCAAGTGAGGTGAATTGTACCATTCTAGATGGAGGCTACCTTGTAGCCTCACTTCCCCTTCTCCACATCGTTGTATGTATCTTTAATCTTCTGCACTAGGTCGCGGTCTTCATCCTTTCTTGGGTAAAATTCTTGCAGGTCTGGTCCCTGCATGCTCAATCCAGTGATCCGATAGATCAACATTGGATCGAAGGTGATGCATTTGTCTAGCCACATATAGCTGCCATGGAATATCAACAACAAGATATTAACTCACGCGTTAACCTTTTGGTGCCTTCCAAAATGGGGTATTTTCATCATGTTCAGAATAGTGGACTACGCGAGGTCCATAGTCCATTGTTGGGGGATTATCCTCTACTTCTTCCTCTTCGTCCTAGTCAAATACCTGTGAGGGGAGAGCATGATGAAGTTCTTGTAATCCTCTAAGTTGAAGTCACTTATCTTTAATGTCATGATCTTATCCAACTGTCGTTTTCCTATGCGTATCCCCTTCAGGAAGCATGTAGTAACCAAGGTGTATTCGAAGTCCCTGGGGACACTGTCACGATTCACCATGCAGGCCATAGGCGAGATGTAGTCGGGCAGGATGGATGGGATTAACTTCGCGTTTTCCAAGTCATCTCAATGCTTGGTTATTTTCTCGGCCACAACTCGAGATGGTCTAGATCCATGAGCAGTCGATGGGGAGGCTTGCGTTGATGAAGCTTGAAATCTGACGGACAACACCTTTTCAGCCATAAGATCAATTTGAACTTCTTTGAAAGACTTTTCTATGATGCTAAGTTCATCCGACATGCACGCTCGATATCAGATAACTCAGTTCGATGGCCAAATGCTCAATGAAATAGGGCAGGTAGCGAAGTCTCAGTAAGCACAACACAGTAACAATGAGTTCTCTTGTTGGCTCGGATACAATTCACAAAAGTGTTCTCGGCGCAAAATTCGACGGAATAAGTAAACAATGATGTAATAGATCCCTCCAATGGACAAGAGGCCTTCATCAATGCAGTTACGTCTGTTACGGCACAGTCCCAACGGTCCGATGGTGAGATTTCTGATCATAACTATTGTTCTAACCATTTAGGAACGCCAATATAACAATTATAATGCCTCTAATAGTTCTATCACTCCACCATGGCGAAGTGCCAATCTGTGGTGCTCTGATATTCCAGCGAAGTTCAAATTATGGGGACCTTCCTTCTGCAAAGTCTTCTCTGGAACTTCTTGTAATTTCTCTAACTTTGCTTTCTTCTTGCTAATATTTCTAGCCTTCTTCCCTGTGATCTGTGTCTCGGTATTCCTCTTTCCATTTTGATTCTTATCTCTGCTCTACATAGTAACTTCGCATTGTTGGTGATATTTCCTAGGGTTCAAGGCCAATACTTCTTCTTTGTTTGGGGTAGGTTCTCTACTCTCCTGTACAGATAGGTGATTCAAGTCTTCTTGTGTTCTTTCAACTTCGACATCCAGATTCCTGGTCCTCAATAGCTTCGACTAGTTTTCTTGTTCTTCCAGTAAGTGTGCTATTCTCTTAGCCATAAAGTATTTTACATCTTTATTTTTCTTTTCTAGAGATTCTTCTTCTTTTCTTCGGGTCTAATCTTTCTCAAACCAGGTTTTTCCTAGTAGTATAGCAAATGGGGCTCTGTTCTCAATAAACTTAACGATCTCAAATTCTTCTTCTGTTGAAGTGCCATGAGAACTCATAGATGTCTGGGTAAGTCTTCCACATAGGGTTATCAAATTTTCTCTAAATAATCCTATTCCTCCAAATGAAGGAATCATAGAAGGCTTTCCCAAAATTTCCCAAGTTCTTTCTGTCATGATAGTCATCTATGTTTCCTCATCCAGAACACAGTCTATGTCGAAGTCTGCTATTCTTGTTTTTATGCACTCTTTTTCTTTGAAGATCTCTGATAAGTTGATATGTCTGTGATCATTCAAGGTTTCTTTCATTTGTAGTAATACAGTCTCTGATTCTTTATGGGGTTCTGCCATAGTTTTAGTTTCTTGGCCTTCCTCAAGGTTTTCTTGTCTCATATTCATTCGTTCAACCGTAGCAATCATTCTAGGTCAATCTAGAACTTCATGGTCCATAAATTTACAACAAAGACAACTAGGTCTTCTACCAGGGCATTCCTTAGAAAGATGTCCCGATCTTCTGCAAGTGTAACAAAGAGTTAATCCTCTCTTTCTCTTAAATGATCCCCAACCTTTCCTATACTACACACTGGGGTCACAGTAACTAACCTGCAAAAAATTATTTCTAGGATCCTGCATCCATTTGTTAGTCCAAACATTCTTTCTATGCATAAGAATGAAATATATTTCATTATTTCTATTAGATCTACTCATATCAAACCTTCTTTCTTCTAGTTGTGCCCTAGTTTTCAGACTAGGACAAAATTTATCAAACATACCTAGATCCATACTCTTGAAACGAAAATTTCTACTTATCTTACCTTTAATAGAGCACAAAGCTTCCAGATCTTACCTCTTTTTGACAAAACATTTCATTGATCTTACCTCTTTTCTTCATATCTGATTCCTTTCCTAGCACTGAGCTTCACAAGCCAAGTAGAACATTTCACACTAAAGCAACAGATCTATGCACAAAGCTTTCTTTCTTTTCCTCAATTCCCAACAATCACAGTTCCAGGTCCTGGCAACAAAACCATTTGTTGGCACAGTGGAAGAACCAGGGTTCAATGCTTCAACAATGCACCAACAAAACCCTAACTACCGACTCTTTAGGCAACACTTGCGAAGATGATGAAGTCTCACCCGAGATAGAGGAAGAAGTGGTTGTAGGACTTAGATGTCTGCAACCTAGTTAGGACATAGATCTGTGATTACAACACCTTAACAGAGAACTTAGCAGTTGTCATTCATTAGTATTTAGCCTTTGTATACAGCACAGATAAACCCTAACTACATTGCAGTGCAGTATTCGACAAGATCCAACACATTCAAGCCCTAAGCACATCAAAATAGATTAGATCTGGTACTTATTTACATCACCAAGCACTAATCTATCATATCAGATACATCTAAACATACATTACTGCACTAAGCATAAATCATATGAACAATAAAAAAAACATAATGCACAAAGCAACCACAACACAAGATATACGTGGTTCACCCCCAGCCTGGGGCTACATCCACCAACTCTTCTTCTTCTGTATTGTCTTCTGTCAATCATCTACATGCACAGAGCCACAAGATTCTACTCTGCATAAGACAAGAGATATACACACACTCCACTAGATCCTCCTTCCCTGAGCTAGGTTACAACACAAAGCCTTTACACAGTCACTTGCACTTAGCCTTACAAGCCTCACACAGTATGCACAAATCATTTACAACTATCACTTGCATTTATCACAACATCACATACATAGCTCTAGTGTCTTAGCACTTAGCATGGCACACACCCATTCACCACTAGCTTACATCTCCTAGCTATCTATTTATACATTACAAAAGAGGCATAAGCATCGGTAAACCCATGGGCCAACATCCGCATACCCCTTACATAAGCCCAAAACCCAAAAATCCCTAAAAAGGGTCTGAGAGTTCGTGATCTCCGCTTCGACTTACACTCCACCTTCGACAGCTTGTCAAAGTACCAAAATAGGTCAAACCTAACCAAGGATCTCCAAAACTTGGTCAAGGGCCAACAATGTATGAAATGTATGCTTGTATTTTTTTGTTTATGTATGTTTGAATGCATGCCATCCTTTGGGAGGAGGTTTGCAGTCAACGAAGCTATCAAGCACGAGAGGATCAACACTGGACGTGGAGTGAAGGTACAATTACCAAATCCTTCTCATTTTACTTTTCTTGCATAAGTCTGGGGTAGTTAGAAAAGTAGGAGACTTTTAAACAGTTATTGATATGCCTACATTGTAAACCCTGGTGTAGACATAGGGGGGGTTTTCCCACTAGAAGAACTGGAGACCATACTAGGGAAGCCTCTAGGGTTTTAGGGGATTTTTTGGGTGTGATTGGTTTTATATCTTTTTGAGTTTCTGTAAGTCTACTGAGTCTTTTAAGGGATTTTGGTCACATGTTGGTGCCATACTTGTTCTCCCTGCCCTATCAGTCAATCTGTTTCATTTATTTTTTCCAAGAAATACAGAGGTGTACGCGGCCTATTGTGGGTCAACACAAGTACATATGCTCCCTACTTTATAGACAACCCATGTACATACACAGGTTGCTTAAGAATCAGTAGCATACTTGTGTTAAGAAATTGTTTTTAAGAAGAGGTAGTCAACCTCTTCCATGATTGAGGTTTTACTTCTCAATGTTTCTTGACTGAGTCTGGTGTCTTTGTTTTTACATTCAAAGTCTGGGTTAGATGTCAATTTTCTTGTCTCTTTCAAGATTTATTTTTTTTACTTCGAAAGGGTTTTAGGCGAGTCTTTGAGTCTTTTATAAGCCCGTTTGGTGTCTTTAGTGACTCCCTGCGATCCGCAGTGGGCTAGAGGTCAGTTTCAGTCTTGTCTTGTTTTTCACTTTTTTCCCTTTCGCTTGCTTCAAAAAAAAAGAAAAATAATTTATTTCAAGTTTCTTGTTTGAAGCATTTAAAAAAAAATAGAAAAATATTTTCATTTCTTAGTTTGGTAAAGTAGTTAGGGTTAAGTTATTTTACTTGAAAGGAAAAAGAGTTCAATTTTTAAGCTCTTTACTAATTTCTTAGAACACTAAGTAGATTGTAGTCGAGTGAAATTTCATTCTAGGTCTTCCTTTCAAAGATCTTGAAAAAGTTAGTTGTGAAAAGTTGGTTTAAAGATTTAGTTGCAAATCTTTATTGTTAACTAGAAGTATTTTTCTTTCAATTTCATTTATTTCTCATTCTTCGTCTCCCATACACATCACTAGTTTCACTGCCATTTCCTCGAGTTAAAACAAGCCATTTAAAATGAACGCTAATTAAAATCAATTAGACTTTATGTTTGTAGGGTCAATCAACTAGTTTAGGCTAGAGCCTTGAATTAGGTTGGAGAGGAAACTCTTCAAGGCTTATAAACAAACATTGGAGTCAGAGCTAGGGAGTGTAAAAAGTCCAGTGACGTGAAAGTTATCCGGGACCCCCCTCTAACATAGGGGCTAAACACGAGGTCGGGTGAGGAAAGGTAGTGGAGATAACCCCTCCAAAGCCAGACCAGGTGTAGTGGGGAATGCATATTGAGGACTTATCGTGGGATACTATCAATTGCATTTGCCTATGGAGATTCATGGACCTCGAATCCATTTTAGATCCTCAATTGTCTTCTAGACCACTTTCTCTTGATACCCTCAGTAGGTTTCAGATTTGTTATCCTATTCATTGCGGTCCACCCGAATGTCGACTGTACTGGCCTGGTGACTGTTTACGAGATGAAAACTTAGTTTCCTTTATTCTAGAGACTTACACAGGTGATTATGGGGGTATACTATGGTACCTAGGGTAGACATTGGGCTACTCTTTACAGAGTATACCTGGAGGGTACTTCCCTATTCGAGTTGCACTTGCACCGGTAAGTTTCTCTAGTGTTGGTTGGTGTAACTGTTCTTTCGACTAGATAGTGGTTTTCTTTGTTTATCTTGCAGGCGATTTTCTAGTGTGTGCTTGTTTTTAAACGTTAGTAAAATCCTTATTGTGTCATTGATTTTTTCAGAAGGTGGATGATCAAGAGCTTCGCTGGTCACAAAGGATTGTGGGCTTTTCATCACTTACATTGGAGCCACCACCACCACTGTTACGGAGAAGACTTGACCAAAAAGGGTCATTCGAAGCGACCGGGCCATAAGAAACTGTGCTCGATCCATCTCTGAGAGGAGAACACTCGAATCCAGAGGAACTTACTGTTTCTGACTTTAGAGTGGAATCTCTCGAGCTAGCCAATCCTCCAATCAGTGACTTGTCAGTGCTAATTTTGGTTCAAGTTGTCCCTCCAAGGGTAAATCCTCACGAGCGCCATATAGTCTTACAAGAAGATATGGAAGAAAATGATGCTACTTCTTCACGGAGTCCTCATACTCCCTCAACAAATTCCACCACAGGGGGTATTCCGCCTCCTAACCCACCTTCAACGGTCTGGACCACAATGGTTTCAACCACATCTACTTCAGGCAATGGTCTAATCCCGTCATTGGTGGCGACCACTACTCCTTTCACATAGAGTGTGACGGACCCTCCATTTTCATATGGGATACCTGGCTTTGATATGAACTCTATCCTTACCTACTCCAACCTACAGACCATGGGTCTAGGGATAGGGAGCTCAAATGCTCCCTTGTAAGGGTCCATGGGGGGAACCTCAGCCTCCTATAACGCTATCCCTTATGGTGGAGGCCATATACCTCCTCCATCCCCCTTGCTCGACGGTGCTTTCCAGCCACCCGTTGGGTTGAACACTTACTACACCTTGTTTGGAGAAGGAAGTCTAGGACCTTATTCTTACACCATGCTGGTGGGAATCATGTTGTTCTGTTTGTTCGACACATTTGGTAATAACTCCTTTTTGTCAGCTGCCATCTCAGTCAGGGGAAACCCTAGTTTTTTACAATAAAATCTTGTGCAGGGTACTATTCCTGCACAGGGGGCAAACACAAGAGTTATATCCTCACAAGGACTTTGGAATCCTTAGCAGAGATCAATTCCCTCGTCAGGGATGTCGACTAGGGGAAACCCCTTTCATGGTCTATGGAACCCCAGGCAAGGCTCTGTACCTATGCCCGTCAGATCGGCAAGGTGTTATAACCCTAAATTACACTATCCATGCTTACCTGGCATCAGGCCAACTCATTTCCCTTCATTGCCAAAGCCATGTTGAACAGACTCTTCAAAAACCTCCTAAATTAAGTAACCCGTGCCCTAACCTATCACTGGGCGCGTTGGAACGCTGGCAGGCCTTCTGCTGCACGTGTTGAAACGCTGGCTGGCCCACTACAGCCCGCGTTTACCTAACAAAGCAAAAAATCAGGAAAGTTTCCGCCGGGACGAAAAGCTTTGGGTCAGTTAACTGGAACTCCCAGCCATGCATGGCCAAGAGTTCGTCGAAAACCCTAGCTCCTTCTAGCCTATAAAAGAAGGGGTAGGGGTACTATTCAAAGGAGGAAAATTATAGCAAATAAACTCTTCCCAATTGCCGAATCAGTTTTGTCCCAACCCTTTAGCCTTTCCTCAAGCTTTAGGAGAATTCAAGCAAAGCAGTTGGAGGACAAAGAAGAGGAGGAGCCCAAGATCAGGATCGAGGAGCGGTGGCCGGTCTCTATAATAATTGTAAGTTGATTCATCTTGAGATTAATAAAAAGATACTTTTCCTGTCCCAAATACATGAGTCTTATATGTTTTATGTGATTTGTGTTTAATCTCTAACCCTCTAGTAGAATAATAGCATGCATGTGTAGTTTTGTCTTGATTGCAGGATCGCTTTTTGGAAGGAATAGTAGAAGCAAGGAGATAAATCTCAACGGAGGATCTACACCAACCGTCGATAAAAAAGGTTAGTTGGTTCTTCCCATGTGTGCATGTGAAAAAGGGTTTTAGATTTGGGGTAGAAGGTTAAAAGTAGTTTATGACGGGTCATGATCTGCATGCAATTTTAAGCCCTAGCTTGTTAGTCCATAGGGTAGAATACCCCACAACAGAAATGGCGACTCCACTGGGGATATTTTACTCTTAAGGTTTCTGGATTTCATTATAGGTTCTTGGGTAGTTCAAAGAAGTTCAGTTTCTGTTTCTTTGTTTATTTTGTTCTCTGTTAGGTCAATGCTAGCAGGGAACCTGGTTATCAATACCAGTTTTTCCTTGACTGTTGCTTGACATTTATTCTCGGGACACACAGAGGTACACGCGGCCTGCAGAAGGTCTGCACGCATGTAACCTGCACCCTAACCTTCTACAACCCGCATTTGAACGCCTGCTGTAGTGGTTTCAGTAGCGTGTAGAGCCCAGGAAGCTTAAGAGGCAGTCTCCTCTTCCCTGTCAAAAGTTTACCTTCTCAGGGGGATTTCTGGATCCTGTCTAGGTCCTATTGGATTATTGTCTTGTTTTTCAGTCTGCCTTTTTGTGTTAGTTATTCTTCATATTTGTTTTCTCTTTTTGCAAATTTTCCTTTTTCTGTTGAAGTAATAGCATCCAAGCCTTTTAGAGACCCTGTTTGTCAATACCAGAGGCCTTTTCCAGGTCTGGGTTGTCTGTGTGTTGTTTAATCTTGGCTTTTATACAGACCCGTGGCCTATTTAAGTCTTGCCCACGGGTAACCGCGCGCTGTTGTAGCTCAGCACGCGTTTGCACGCGTGCTGTCTTGGTGACAGTCGCGGGCTTGATTGGTAGCTTTTCAGCTTGGGTGGGGTAGTCATCCCCTCTTGTGGTGAGAAGAGCTCCTCTCAGGGGTATAGAGTCTGGAGCTGCACAGTCAGCAGGTTGGGGCATCTTATCCTTAGCCTGTGTTTGTTAGTTGATGTTTTGATAGAAAAGACAAAAGAGGAAAAAATATTTGTTTTATGGTTTTTAGGCAAGTGTCAGAATCGGTGTTGTCTTG
>JASDQU010685814.1:11148-30354 GCA_032191745.1 Picea mariana | reverse complement strand
CGATATGATAAATTTTGGTGAAATTAATTCCGAGCATAACGTTGATAAAACCAGTTTTGACTCTTGTTCACTTTCATCATTCATATGGGAAGAGGACATGTTACGAGATGATTTTACACAGTTTATGGTTGAAAAAGACAATGCATTATGTTTTATGGAAATCAAACATTCTATGTTTAATACTCGTTCTTTGCTTAGCTTGAATCTTAATGTTGATGCTTCACATTTTGAAATGATCAATCGCATTGAAGGAAACATTCAAACCAATGATCTGACAAATGTCACGAACCCTCCTATGATGAGTTTTCCATTGATATATTCGTTTCATCAAAGTCATGGTTTGCATCCCCATTTTTGTGACAGGATGTTAGAATGTCTTGAATATTCATATATGAAAAAGTTTCACAATAAAGACAAAGTTGAGCTTACTTTCTTTTTACCCAAGTATCTTGGAAGTAGGCGTTACATGTTTCTTTTAGATCCTCCATGTGAAGAAGTTAATGAACACTTAGAGAATTGTAAGGAGGATGAGGCATTTCAGCCTTGGCTGATGATTTTTCCATTTCCTCATCATCCTGACAAATTTTTCAAAACTACTTACACTCGCCCATGCCATTATGACCCTTATCACGACAAGATTATGCAATGGCTGGAGGATTCATACAACAAGAATATCCGAGGAAATGGTAAGATCATACTTACTTTGTTTCTAGATGATGATTATGAAGGTAAGTGTGATATGTTTCTATCATTTGTTGATATACTACCATTCTTTTTAATAATGCTTGATCTTGTTTCCATTGCAGGATTAAAGTTACTTCGATGGCTACATTGGAAACATGACTTCACATAGCATCCTGATTTGTTTAGTAGTTAGGGTAGGTTTAGGAATAGGTTTTTCTTTCATTTTGATTTCTCACTAGTTTTGTTTTCAATAAATGCAGTCATGAACGCAAGTGGGCGCACCACGAGAACCATAATACGACTATTGTCAGGGAAGTCCTCTTGACCCTTTTTCTCTTTACTTCTAGTTGAACGTTTATTTTCAAAAATACAGTATCGTCATGAAAATTTGAAATGGAAAGTAAAGAGATAAATGAATCTAAATCAACCCTAACCCAAGGCACCATGAGTAGGACTGTTTTCCCATCATTCAAGATTTTCCTACTTTCTCTCAGTTTCCCAGGGGATTGTCGCATGAGGTTTTCAGATGCACCTTCTGTGTATATTTGTTTTTTGTTTTTGTTGTTTGGATTTCTTTGCTTTCCAATTTTTTCTTCGCTGGTGTGTTTTGATTTCTTATGATTATTAGTTTTCGCTTTTGGAAATACACCTACCTGTGCACTGAGCCATTCAGACAAAGACGATAGAAAAATTTCTTCGCTGAAATAACTTCTGAAAGTTTGTACAAACATCAATGATATGTTGTTGAACTTATATCTGTGTTGGAAAATTTTGGTGTCTGAAAGAAGTTTACTGATTTCAATCTTTGAGCAAAGTTTGTCATGATCATCTATTATCTTTTTACGCTATCCCATTTCCGTAAAGGAATAACTCAAAAGGATGTCTCCCTGTCAAAGTGAGTTGTTTTAGAAATAAAACATTTCTGGAGCTGAATCAAGGACAGTATTTAAAAATTCTGATGAGGTCTAAAAAATATGACAAAATACCAAAGAATTTTCAGTGTCACCCCGCTCAGCTATCTATAAAAGAAAATAGAATAAAAATATTAATAAGAGCTGTGGGAAGTGTTTGTAAACTCGCCAGGATACTGAACAGGTCCGCTGGCAGCGGGTAAATGCAAGCATGGTACCAAGACAACTTCGTCGGGGTACTGAACAGGCCTGCTGGCAGTGAAGCAATGTCGGGTAAATGAAAAATTGCAAAAAATATATGGAACCTCTTTTAAAGTCCTCTATTCTAATCTAGAACTTCTTGACAGGATAAAGACGTCCGAGTGGGTTAAATGGAAACCCTGTCGAGGCTATGGACGCCTGCTGGCAGCAGTGGCCATGCCAACAGTATTGAAGATTTTATCATAAAAATCATGACTTGTTGATCTTAAGACTATTATTGGTTTTCATCTTTTGAAACACTGCTGGAAAAGATGGTGAATGATGATGTTTGTATGATTTTCTGGTTGTTGTTCTTGAGTTGAATTTTTCTTTGCTATCCCAATCTGAATTTATTCCTTTTGACAGAGATAACTGCTTCTTCCAGTGTGTCGCCATTGTTGGCAGCCATTTCAACTTTTTCCATTTTCTTGTAAGCTGCCTACACCTATGTCTTGCGAACATCAAGTGTTCCGTCGCATTTTCCAAATAGACGAAACTTTCATTTCTTGAGACTTTTGCACATTTGTCTTCGCTAAGTCTTCACGAGTGTAAGCATGAATATTTCTCCTTTCGAGGTCATATTTCGATCATTATCTGAACTGCCAATATCTTTTATGTCATTATGCATATTGCGCTTATCTTTTTGTTGATTTTTACATGATCGGCAATATCCTTTGATCGGTTTTCATACTTCGATGGATTATATAACTCGGTTTATTGAAGACATTTAGCCTTTGAATTCGCATTTTATGACTTGCCTGAACATTGATTCATGGAATTGCACGGGGGTCAAGATTTATCTTTTGTGATCCTTATTGTTGATCCTTATTATAGCTCTTGGCATATCAATTTTATGTAATTTCAATTTGACACCTTGGTTAAACGTTTGATTAATGCATTGGCGAATACATGATTTTGGGGTGTTGAACTTCATGTCGGATGTTTGAACATTATGGTATAACACTCGCACACATTGGTATACTCATTGGGCATTCTTATATCGATGGTGTGATTGGATTTCATTTGATTTTGCAATGCATTAGTATTTGGATTGGCTTCTTATTTGGCCTACTCAACCTTTGGTTCATAAGATACATGGATATTCATGCATATCTTTTAATGCCTATGGCTACTGTTGTAACTATTGGTATGCTGGTTACATATATCAACACATTGGTTAAGCTATGGATATCGGTGGTTACATTAGCGCATAGTTGGGTTTGGTATTGATTCCAATTCGATTCCTGGTAGATTAAAAACTTTGGTATAACATTGATTGCGCATGCACTTATCATTGTTTATTGGTCAACCAATTGATATAATTGTTGAGCTGTGTTATAGGGGATATTACAGCTGTAAACGCCTACCTCCTTACCAGGAATTAAGCTATTCCTCACTTGCCACGCTCATGCTCACTAATATGATGGTTTCCTTAGATTCATAAATCATACTGAGGTAACTTTGGTCTTTTTTTATTATGGTTTGACATTTTCAGAGCTAGATCTGAATACCTCTTTATTTATACGACCTGTGAAAGTTTCTGGCATTTCTAGGGTTTCCCATCTATGCTTTTATTGTTTTTTGGAGGATTGTGCGAGTTTAGAGACCGGATTAACAAATTTTATGTAATAGGTCAGCCTGGATATAAATTTAAAATGATCTGCATCTCAGAAGTTCACAGGAAATGACTGGAAATATATTTTTATCTGTATATACGCTGCAAAATTGTTATATCTGTGTCTAAATAGCTCAAGTGAGTTAGCTACTGAAGCCTCTAATGTGGCAAACAATCGTCTTGATCTTATCACTTTGCATGAATTTGTTGTTGGATCTAAGTATGCAGTGTCTGTTCTAGGTGCGTTAAAGCCATGGGTTCCAGATCTTCTTATTGTTGTATCCTCTTTTGCAAATGTTATTTGCATTGATGGGAGTTTGGATGGTGTAAAGTCAAAACAGGGATTTGATGACTTGGCTGTAGATGGCAAGCGATTTTCTGCTTCTTGGATTGTGACACTTGCCAATGTGGAATGTAGCTCTGTCAATGTCACAAACTCTCATGAAAATCATCCTCCAGAAGGTCATGCCATGGGAGGGGCCTCTAACGACAATGATTATTCACAAACTAAGGAAAAACTCTCTCATGCAACACTTGACTTTATGGAAACAATCATTAAGTTTTTGCAAAGAGGGGATACCAGAATTGTGCATGCTATTGTAAAAATCATCTTATCACTGACAGCATTGTTTCTGAGACAAAAAAGATTATGGCGAGGTTCTTGGATTACTTCATTTCACATGTGTAAGAAAGAGAGAGGGGCAGTAGGAACTTTTGGTTCATACATTCTTGCAACTGTTTGTGCTCAGGCATGTGAAGTACAATTGTTCTCTTTTACCTCACCAATGGTAAATTGTGTACAGCCACCTAATCTTGTTCGAACAGCAATCAGAATCAGTGGACATGTTGAAGGACCACCAAATGGGTTCTATTCTGCTGCAAACCATACAAGAAGGTTATTAGGGATCCTAGAGGCCCTTCTTTCATTAAAGCCATCTGCTGCTGGCTGTACTCCAGGAAATTACAGCTCTAGTGAGATAATTGTTGCTGCTATGGTAGCTTCACGTGTATCAGATCTTTTAGGAAGATCAAAGGCATGCATGCATGCACTGTCTGTCATGATGAGATGCAAATGGGATTCAGAGCTATGTGCCAGAGCCTCAACAGTTCTTGCTCTTATTGATGTTAATAGAAAAGCAGTTGTTTCCATTATAGATAATTCCGAATCATCCGTTTCACATATTCAGTATAGAGCAGAAAAGAATTACAGTATGGATAGAGCTGCTTATTCTAGAGTAGGAATACATACAGAGGTGACAATTGACCAAAACCATGAAGGAGGCAATATTTTATCCTTAGAAAATTGCCATGGTCAGGTGGAGGTTAAGTCTCACAATGGACAAGAGAAAAAATTTATGGATGTCGTTATTGTTGGTTCTGGAAAAGTTATTGCTAACCTATCAATGGATGGATCAGATGTGGTATCGCTCCTTACCGTGGACAGACATAGATGGATAAATCATAATGTTGGAAATTTTGTCACTGCTGTGCTAGGAACTGCCATTTACCTCCCTGTGACTCAAAAGTCTCATCATCATCTGTTAGAATGTCATGTAGGCAAGTTTGTGGAGCTCCTAGGAGAGATTGCAAACATACTTGCACAGCTCCATGTCACCCATCTACTCCATGCCCCAATACAAGGTGCAAAGCTTCAGCACACATTACTTGTTCTTGTGGTAGATTAACAACACACGTCCCATGTGATGCTGGAGGCAACAATATGCAAACTGATCCAGTTTTTGAAGCCTTTCTCCACAAATTGCCTACTCCTCTTCAACCTTTGCAGTCACATTCAAGCATAGTGCCAATTGGGAAGAGACAGCTTGTATGTAATAATGATTGTGCCAAGTTGAAGGAGAAGTATGCCTTTGGCCTTTGCACAACAAAGGCTGATCTGCCAGCGGTGAATGCACAGATTTCAGATTTGACAAGGAGAGAGCCAAAATGGGTCTCAGATGTTGAGGACAAGTTTAGATACTTGGTTTTGTATAGAACAAAAGGCATTCATTTGCACGTTTTCTGTGAAATGCCCAAGGGGAAAAGGGATACATTGAAGCTTCTTGCAGAAAGATGCAACTTCTCTGTATATTCTACAGGATGGGATCCAAGATGTGTTTTGATTTTACAAGCTACACAAAATTCAAGAGCCCCTCCACCTCGTAGCATGAATCCCAAGGGTTCACTTCCTACAACAGGGCAGGTGCGTCCTCTACCTTTCAAAGGGGGGAATGCTAGCTTCACGATCGACTTGTCTGATCACTCTTCAACTGATTTCATGCCAAGACTCTGAATATCTTCATTGTCCACTGTGCATATTGATCAATACCAATCTGGCATGCTGGCTGTGCACCTCCCAGGGCGATCAACTCATGCACTTCATGTTGGATTTCATTCTGTTCAATCAGATGACAGTTTGTGGGAGAATGTTAAGGAGAAAGCTTCCACCATTCTACCTAATAAAGAGTTGTAACAGGAAGCAGTGGTTGCAAAGAAGGATCCTGACAAAGGATTGGTCAAGGGAATTGGTGAAGGTGTTGATGAAGGTGCTAAGGGGTCTCATTCAGTTCTTAGAGAGATCCAGCGTGAAATATCTGATGAGAAGGTATTTGAATTGGTAATTCGAGAAGTGTTGTATCCATCTCCTGGGGTTAATGTCACTAGAATCCGTGAGAATTTCCTCCAGCTGAGCTTAGTTCTAGAAGTGGCTCTCATTGTTTTCCTTTTGCCTTCGTCTTCTGGCCAAGGGGATCTGAAGGATAATGATCATTCTATTGAGGCAGATCTTGAGATGATAAACAGGTATTTAAAGCGGCACGTGGATAGTGTATCTTGTGAGGAACCAAATGGAATTATGAGAAAGAAAGATGCAACATATGTTTCTAAGCTTCCTCTTTCAAAGAAAAGACTTCCAAATCGACTCAGTTTAGTGGTGTACTTAGAACAGATTTTTCATCAAAATGTATTATTAGGAATAGACAATCAAGGGTCTAGTCATGTTAGACTTCATGGTTCACTTAAAGGTGATGGAAGCATTAAAACAAAAGAGGCTGTGATGGTGGCGGACCAGCTGAAGGCCGAGAAGGTGATACACTGGGCCTCTTGAGGCACTTCTGTATGACACTGAGCCATAGGATCTACTGCAGCAAAGTTATATCTGAGTTGGAAAATCTGGTACGAGTTCCATATCTTCATTTATTTTCTCATCCTACCTGGCAGGTTCGCATATCTGCTTGGTACCTTTATCTTGAGATTCCCCAGACAGTCACACATGGAAGTGTGAGCTGGTGTGGTTGAATGACAACAATGCATTAGTTATATTTAAAGAGATGCAACAGCTCTTAGGGTTGTGAATCATGCATTTGCATACCAGGGGGCCATTGAAGCACCTGCAAATAGCGTAGTGTATGCACTACAACAAGATGATCGAACAGGTGGAGGAAAAGATCATGGTGAACATAATCCTAATCATTTTAGCCAGATAACTTCCATTGCTGAGCCAATGAAGCAGTTGATTTCCCCAAAGAAAAGCGAGTGCTTACTAGACTAGATTCTACTTACCACGGACCTGAAGCTTTAAAAAAAATAAATAGAGACTACATACAAACAACCAGGATCTTTCTGTAGCAATGGATGGAAGAGATGAAGTTCAAAACATTGACAGTGAAGGTACATTGACTTGTAACCATGAATGCAGTTTTGAAGACAAGAAAGGGAAATGTTGTAGGTGGGAAACTGGGGCTGTGGATTCCTTCAGGAGTGGTGTGATTTCAATCTAATTGCCAATGCTAAAGCTGCTATGGAACTGGTGTATGCTTTGGATCTGGTGGCAAGATTTTTCATCTCTAATTCCCTACACTCAATTCTAGATAGATTTTGTATATGAGTTGCAAAGATTTATTTGATATTTGTTTTGATTGAAATAGATTCAATTAAGATTCTGTTTGTTCTAATTTAGCATGGCAGTTTTGGTTTKTTGTGATTTAAATGATTTGCTTTCTTTTTAATTAGTAATCAAATATTTKTTTTAATATTTTTCTRTTAGTTTTAATTGATTTAAAACAGGCCTGTCCTCAAATTAGACCAGCCACAGAATCAGCCAATGCTGTAGTTAGTCAACAGGACCAGAKTTTTAGCCATTTTATCAAGAAATTATCTTTCTAACTTGTTGTTTTTTGTCTATTACAGGTAAATTCGAATTTGCAATTGAGTGGTTGAGCAGTTAGAGGATATCTCAAGGATTTCACTTGCATTTTATTTGCTTAGTTTAGAAGATTTTGGGAATTTTTCCCAGATTATGTATTTTATTTTGATATTATCCACAAGGGAGTTTTACCTTGTGAGAAACCTATATAAACCTATGGTTTTGTAATAATAGATCATCCTCAGTTGTGGGAGGACAAGGATATGTAATTTTGATTCAAACTGGAGCAGAACTGGTGTTTTGTCATAGCTGTTGCTTTTCAATATATCAACATTGTGTTTCATGTTTTTTGTATATCACTTTGTTTATGGTTTAGTATTACTTTGCTATCTAAATCAAATGCAAATGATATAATTTCTTTACTGTGATACATATCTTGTCTCTTCCAAAAATAAATAAAGGACATAACAGTTGTTGATTCATTTTATGAATCATAGCTTTTGACTTCTTCATAGATTGAATTGTTATATATGAGTTTGTTGCATAGTAGGTTTCCCTTATTGCAGGAATTTATAATCAGAAGATTGTTATGATTTCTTTTATGTCTTGTTTGTACTGTAACATACTTCAAGAAGCAGCATAGCTGATCCTTTGCGAGAAGCTTTTGGACTAAACGGTGTGAGTTTCCCTCCTCCGAACAACTTAAGAAGTCATCATACACAGGGCAGATTTGGAGCGTTTCCAGGTTTGTTTGTCAATTATTTGCTTAGTATATTAGCTAGTAATTGAGTTAATTAATATATTAGATTGTTTAATTTCAGTTAGTTTACTTTCTTATTCATAAATCATAAAATTAAAAAAGAGTTATCCTTCGCTGTTTTAGGACAGCAAGCACATCAGTTTTACAGGTTTTATTCAAATCTGTAGATTGTAGATAATGCACATTTGTGAATAAATTGTAATTAAATTAGTAATTAGATAGTTGATTTGAGTTATTAGTCTTTTGTATATATAATAGTTAGAGTAGTTTGTAGTTAGTTTTAGTCTATTGAGTAGTTTATAGTTAGATTAGTATATTTAATTTAGTTTGTTTTATTAGTTTAGTTTGTTTTATTAGTTTTAGTTAGTTTTATTAGTTTAGTTAAATTAGTTAATTCAGATCAGTTTTTCTCTTTGGTTTTCTTAGGAGACCTTAGAGCGGCCAACGGAGCCGTTAAACTCTTCAGGGTGGTCCATTCCAAACGGCTTGGGTTATTTAGACAACCCCGGACCGGTTCCACTCTCCCAGTTGACGGACGGTCAATTTTCGCCCGTCAACATGTTGATCAAAGAGGAAGTACATATTCCTTCTATGTAACATGTAAAACAAATTTTGCAGTTAATAGAAAAGAATTTGTGGTTTTCCCATTTGGGTTCCCCGATAAAATACTGTGTCAAAACTTTGTTTGCATTAATAAATGAAAAAAAATGATATAATTGTTGTGTCACTAATTCGCCCTCCTCCTCTCAGCGACATGATATGATTCTACAATTGGTATCAGAGGGGGTTCCTTCAGCACAATCTAACAAACTTGAAGGTAGATATTGAATATGGGTCAACAAGAAGGGATGTCCAACAACAAAGCACCATTGTTCAGTGGAGAAGGCTATGCTCTATGGAAAATAAGAATGAAAAACTTCCTGTTAGCACTCGATTTTTATATCTGGAAATCTGTTATAGACGATTATATTTCATCGACTACTCCACCCAAAGAATCTGGAGGAAAGAAAATCTATGATGATAACTCAAGAGAAGTTAATGGAATTCTAGTTGGGTTGACTAATTCTATATGTGTGAAAGTTATGCATTGAAAATCGACCAAAGAAATCTAGGACAAATTGGAAGTTGTATATGAAGGAAATGACAAAGTCAAAGAAGCTAAACTACAGACCTACATAACTCAATTTGAAAATTTGAAAATGAAAGAAGAAGAAAATATTGATGAGTACTTTCACAGGGTAGATGAAGTGGTCAACTCAATTAGAGAAGCAGGATAAGAAGTTACAGATAAACCTATTGTGAAAAAAATACTAAGGTCGTTACCTATGAGATCTAATGCAAATATTTCTTCAATAGAAGATATATCTGATCTAAAAAAACTCACAGTTGATCAGCTCCATGGAATATTTACAGCATATGAAATGAGAACAGGGCATGATAAATCAACAAAATATGAAACAACATTCAAATCATCCAGGACAAAGACAAATCAGTAGCAAAATCCTCAATCTAATAATCACGAAGAATCTAATTTGGAAGAAGCCAATTTCATTAGAAAGCTTCAGAAAGGTTCAAGGAAGTACAAAGGCAAGCTTCTGTTCAAATGCTTTAACTGTGGAAAAGTTGGACATTTTGTATCCAAGTGTCCTTACCCCAAGGAGGACCCTGAAGATCAAGAAAACAAAAATATTCAATATAATAAAAAGGAAAAACCCAACTTTAAGAAAAAGTTTTACAGAGGGGAAAATAATTTTTATTCAAAAGAGGAAAACAACAGTTCATCTGAGTCTAGTGATAACAATGAATCTGACGATGATGAAGTCATTTTCTTAGGTATTGAAGAGTCTAATGAAACAAAAAAAATCAAATATGAAGAAGAGCTAGAAGATGAAGAAGAAGTCTATATGGAGGAATAACTTCTCAGTGCTCTGAATGAATTAAGAAAATACAAAACCAGATATAGACACATGAAAGGTTTTGTAGTTGAACAAAAAGAAAAATATGAATAAAAGGAAAAAGAAATGGAGAAACTCATGAGCAACCTGAGAAAAAAAATCTTAGAAGCAAATAAGATCGAAGAAAATCTGGAAAAGTCTCTTAAGGAAAAACAAATAACTTGTGAAATAATGGAGGCAGAAATAGTTCATCTGAAAAAGGAACTGGATGAAAAAATCATTCAAACAAAATTTGAAAATAGCTCTAAAATATTAGATAAGATTGTTACAGCTCAAAGGGATCCTAAAAATAAAAATGGAATAGGTTATTCTCAAAAGGAAAGCCATGTTAACTCAAAATCCTATGCAGATGCTTTTCGAAGTACATTCAAGAAGAAGAATGAAGAGAAGACAAGTAATGACAAGAGCCCCAAAACATTACCTCCACTCATTAGGAAAGAAGGCAAGACAATACCAAAGAATATTTATCAAAACAGGTATCCTCACATTTTTCTTGATTACTGCTATGCTTGCTCAAATTTTGGACACAAAGCTATAAACTGTAGAGCATATAAAATGAAGAATTTGAAGGTTAAGAACTACATCCATAAAGATAAACAAGTAGAAAAACCAGTTAGAGGCAGAAACTATAACCCCTTTAAACCCTTACAAGAAGGGGACTTACAATGCTTTAGATGCCACAACCATGGGCATAAAGCCATTAATTGCATACTAATGGAAGCCTTGGAACAGTCCAAATTAATTAGAGAGCAGAAGAAACTTTGGAGAGTAAAAAAATCAAAGAGGGATTGCCTTATTGACCTAAAAATGCAAGATGAAAAGGATTTATGGTATATTGATAGTGGATGATCGAAACATATGACAAGTAACAAGAACAAGTTTTTAGACTTAAAGAAACAAATAGGTAAAGTTACATTTGGTGATAATGCTTCAAGTAACATACTTGGGAAAGGCACTGTGAGCCTGGTGTTGCACCTCTTTTGTCACCTAAATGATCAAAACAGAAGTGCTTACAAGCTTAGTTGGGCTAGCTAAGCAAGACAGTTGTAAGGGAAAGGGTTAGAGAAAGAAACATAAAAGATTAAGCTAAGAATTAAACTAAGAAAGGAAAAAACAACTAAACTATTGCATAAGGACATAATAACAAGAAGCAAACAAGACTCATGTCACCAATGGAAAGGATTTGTATTAGTGAAAAGAAAAACACCAAAGAGAAAGGGGACTTTGGGTCCCTTCTTCCTCCAAGGGAGGGATCTTGGACCCCCAAACTTGAGCTCTTCTTATAACTTGGAAACTTGAAAGAAATGGTAAAAGAATCCAAATCTAACCCACTCAGAGGTGAGATGGATTGCTTAAATGGAATGGTGCTAGTATACCCTTGATAGGAAAAAAGGATTCTCCAAGAGAATAGTAGCAACATAACCTTACAAATGAATTCCTTGAAAAATATAGTGCACCCATGCCCTTCTTCTATAACATAGCTTTGAGACATTATGCAACTAGCTTTTAGTGTGAAAAGGGGTTGTTTAGGGAATTTTTAGGTCTTTGACCAGCCACCCAGTCGGATCCAACCGAGATTTGGAAGTCAAATTGACTTGGAAGCTGAACTAGAAGTGGGTGGGAGGCTGAACAATCTCATAAATACGTCGTTCTCACATGTGCGCAATTTTTAGCGTCCATAGTCGTGCATCTTGCTCATGTGTGGTTTTTATGCGTTTCTGAATGGAGCATGTGAGCATGCTCCCTATGTAGTCATAGCGCATCTTGATTTTATAACCGGTTACATAGTTTTTGACCTTTTGGAAATGATTTTTGGTAATTTTGGTCCATGGGTGGACTCATAGCTATTTGAAAATGTTGGATTCGTATAGCCATTTACGGATCAAATTTCATTGATAACAGATGCCCCCTGATGGATGAGGTTAGGAGCATACGAATAACTGAAATTCATCAATGTTTCTTCTACTGGGAGTACCGTTGTAAGAAAGAGCGATAGTGAGAGTACCAAGAGTGACCTCGTTGGATGAAGAAAGGAACCTGTAGGACCCAACCTTCCGTAAGGTGTGTAAAAATAAATTATGTACAAACAAGGTGGGCATGCCCCATGCTTGTGTCATGTAACTCAAAAAGGATGTTGTACAGTAACTGAAACTGTGTGTTGATGTAGATAACTGCAGTGCCCTTAGGGGCAGTTGTGATAAAGGCAGAGGACAATTCTGATAAGGAACATACTCTGAACAATAGGCAATGACACCTGTGAGAAGTATCATGGATTCTGTGGGCATTGATAGCCTAGCCAAGTTCAGAGGTCTTCGGCATATATGAAAATAGACTGCAATAGTCACAAAGTAAGACCCACCGTGACATGAAAAAGAGTTGAAGTTGAATGTCTTGGGGGTCAACGACAACAAAGAGCAATGATGGTTCTCCCTATGTCGTCTGAGACTCCTCATTGTAATGGTAATGAGAGTCAAGATACTGTCACCCTTATGGAAACTGTGTTGATGTCAACAAAAAGGGAGACGTGACTCCAAGAAGCAAAGGGCTTCATGAATTCTAATAGGTGAGGGTAGGAATTGAGGAGGTACATGGATGAAGTCAAGATGTGTGGAGGCTCAAGACTGCCCTTGGTTGGATATATATGTGAAGGATAAGTGGCTGCAACCGTTTGATGAGGTCAAGTGTCAGGAGGACAACAAGACGTGGGATAAGTTGTGCCAGAGGCAGGACAAAGTGATAAAACTCAGAGAGAAGAGGTAGGTGGTTTGTGGGGTACTCAAAGTTTATGGATAATGTCAACAGGATGAGATGATAAGGAGTGCCCTAACCAAGGGTGACATGGGTTTCATTTTCCAGGAAGGTCCCCAAAAGGGGGCAATAAAAAGTTATGTAAAATGTTGGAAATAATGGCTTAATTACAATTTTTTTTTTTTCTTTTTTAAATCATGGGGATAATAATGTAGATAAAGAAATGGGTGCCCTAGAGTAGGATGGTTTGGCCTGGAGATGGCTCAAGTTGGTGGAAAAAACAAGTGGAGGGTGGGGGCGCCATAGGCTAGTTTCTGTAGTAGGGCAATGTATGGCGGGAGATCTGAGGATGGGCAAATTTGATGATGGGTGAAATGGATGGTAAATGGTGTTGCGAGAGTGCAGTCAAAATAATCTGTGAGGAAGTGTCCTAAGAGTCCATTGGGAAGGCTAGAAAAATGAGGAGAATGAGTATGTGGCTGATGCTCGACATGATGTAAGACTATCGAGACTCCCATCCCTAAAGGGTTGACAACAACATGAGTGTCATAGTGCCAAGGGGTCTATAAATGGGACAACTCATGTGGGAGAGAGTGTTACCAGGTGACAGTACTTGAAATGCAATGGAGGTGGCGGTACTGCAGAGCTGGATATGGGGACCTTAAAGGTAATTTTAGAGGGTGTGACTGGAGATGTAATTGAGATTCAAAGGGAATGATTACATGCCAGTGTTGATTATTTACCTGAAGAGTTTGTGTTGATGTATGATTCCCAAGTACCCACACACATGAAAACCAAATACCCGACATGAACAATATCTGAAGAGAATCGAACATACAAGTATTTATTTGATAATTTTGAACATGAGCATGCATACCTGGATGGGGTATGGAAAAATGTCTCCCCGGGGGCTAAGGATGAAAAATGGCCTGAGGACTATTTTGATGTAGAGGACGAGGTGTTGATCCTGTGCCTGAAGATGGATCGAAAAACGAACACCCAGTGCTCCCGAAATGGGGTCTAGAAGTTTGGCAAAAAGGACTATATATAGTTGTAGGGCCCACATTGCCACCTCATTTGTACCTACTGTCAGAGTGATAGGACAAGAGATATTTGGAGGAGATTTGGAGATTCTAGGAGAGCGAGGCAGTCGATTCAGGACCAGTAAACTTCAGGTTGGTTGTCCTAACATCATGCATAGAATTAAGTTTTCTATTTGTGGGCAGGACCTGTACGGAGGGCCGTACAGGGGCCTTTATGGGTGTGGACCCCCCATTGTGTGGGTGATCGGGAAATATGTGTTCATGGGTGCATGCCTGCTATCCCGATATCCACACATGGGGGCACCTTAATGAGGGACACAAGCATGCATGATATGCGCACCTGTAAACTAAACAACTATGCATAGGTGTGCGACTGTGTAGTGGACAAGCGTGCTATGATACATGCCTGTGTATGTGACAGGGGTACATGTGGTGCCTTTGTATGACTGCCAAGCGTGCACACATGTGCGCATGTGGGATGAACATGCACGCATGTGTGCATGCTTATGGGGTGAACAGGCATGCATGTGTACGCGCCTATGGGTTTAAATAGCCGCGCCTTGGGGGCAAGGCTAACGGGTGCCAAACTTTATCTTTTTGGAGATTTGTAATGTGTTTATGGTGGAGATGACTGATCGAGAACTGTATTATGTGGTTCCAGGTGATCATCTTAGATGATGACGGTTCAGTAGAGGGAGAGGGATTGGTCGTAGCTCAGGGAGGCTGTGGCCCTTGAGGAGTCGACGATTCACGATACTTTAGCAGCGTGTGGGCTGTTGAAGTTATTTGAGTGCCCATTGATATGAGCCTAGGAGTACATCCTACAGTTCTTGATCCAGATGTGGAGTCTAGATTTGCATTGTTTTCTACTGCGGGGTGAGCAATTGGCCTTCACTACAGTGGAGGATGCGTATTTTCTTATTGGGCTCCCTTTTCAGGGAACGCCTTTACCGGAATATCCCGTACTACCTAGGGATGGGAAGTTGGCTACCCTAGGCTGGAGGTATGTTTTTAGGGTGGATTTTATGTTAGTCTCCATGGTGAGTATAGGGGCTATGGATGCCCTGGTTCATCATTGTGTAGTAGCGATGGTTGTGAGGTTTTATGGGTCCCTCGCGACTCAGCGGATCAGTGGTGGCCAGCTGAGGATTATGGGGAGGGCACTGGCAGGAGAGAATTTTTCCTGGGGCTTGATGTTGCATGCCAAGATGGTAGGGAAGCTTGACAGGTGTCAAGCTTCTGACTTAGGGGATTTTTCCTTTGGGTCCATCTTGGTGGCATGGTTTTTGGAGAGGGTGCTAATGTTGTGCCCTAGAGTTTTATTGGGTGCACTTAGGGCATGAGAGCCACGACTGATGTGGTGGGCCAGGATTTTGATTCGCCACAGTGGCGAGGAGGGAGAACATTATTTCACGGCTGAGGTGACACAGGTGTGGCGGCAGATGTCGCAGATCTTACTGCATTATCCGTACTATGCGGTGGACTTCCGGGGTGATCTAGATATGGTGTCACCTCCAGGAGAGGTGTTCGATCATCAAGGTATGATGTATTTTTTTATGTTTTAATATTTAGATAGTATAGCATATGTACTATGTATATATGGATGTTGATGTTATCCTTTTTTTGTTTGTATGTGCAGATGTGGGACCTCGCAAGCGTGAGGTTGAGTGGGTTAGAGAACCGGCTCGTCAGGGGCCAGTGAGGCCTCCGTGGGTAGAGCCACGGGAGGGAGAGAGACGACGATGCGAGGACACTGAGGCGAGACCAACTGGTGAGGAGAGAGTGGCTAGGAGGCATTTTTTTGACGACCCTGGTGCAGGGCCATTGCATGCTCCCCCGGCTGAGGCCAAGGGAGATTTTGAGGACATTCATCACCACTTGGAGGAGGTACTAAAGGGTGTGACTAAGGGCATATGGCTACACATCTAGGATGAAGGTGTCCTGGAGCAGTGTGTGGGGGTTCCGCTAATGTGGCAAACCATGGTTTGACAAGTAGCCATGGCAGGTGCTAATATGACTGGGTGGTTACCTCCAGGGCCGGAGGGACCAATAGCAGGTGGGGTGCCACCTCCCGAGGGAGGGCCAAGTGGTGGTGCTCTAGAGGCACCATGAGTGCCTCTGTGTATATTTGTATTTTTATATAGACTGGTGAGCCAATTTGGTGTGGTGACACCAGTTTTGTACCAGGGTGATGTACAGGATGTACTTTATTTTTTGTGTAAACATTTTGATGACACTTTTGACCAATATATATGGATATACATTTTTTGGGTCTTTGTGATGTTCACATGTGTGTGAGAATTTTTAATGTTACTTTTGATGTCTAATCTATATGTTGTGACAGACTTGTAATAGTTTATGTGTGTGTAAGGGTGTCTTGATGTGATATATGCCAATCTAGTACAATGTTAGCCAGGTTATCTGTGATTTGATTAAATTGTCTTGGAATATGTGTAAATGTAATGAAATCAAAATGTCAGGATAAAAGTATAACTTCAAGGTATTTGCGAAAGAGGAAAAAATAAAAAATGCGGTACATGTTGTTGAGCTGGAGGACGACCAGTTGTGAGTCAAGTAAGACGCTAAGGTGACGAATACGATGATGGTTGGCATCAGCGAGGAGATCGATGATGGTAGTGTATTCATCTTGGTTGTTGGTTTTTGAATCCAAATATATGTCGTTGGAGTGGAGAAGTTCATGTGAGGGGGAATAGAGGGCCCAAGCAGCCAAAGTGAGATTCTATGTCCAACGGTTGGCGCCGTCGACGTAACTGATGTGATAGGCCGATGGAGAAGGCATCTGTCAATAACACCAATGATAGTTTTAGGCATAAGGTATGGAAAAAATATTAAAAAAACTATAAAAATAAAATAACCTAATGTAGAATGTCTATGCTCAGGCGTAAAATTTCTTTAAGTACAACCTGTTGAAGGGTTCTTTGAGGAAGAGGCCCTCAGGGGAAGTCGGGATGTATGCGCCTTTGGTGAGGAAATGTTGGATAATGTAAGGGCCATGCCATAATGAATTGAATTTTCCATGACCGAGAGTATCGTGGGCGATGTCATAAGAAAGGATGATGTTGCCTTCGTGAAATGAGCAGAGATTGACATGGCGATCAAAGGTAGATTTTGACCATTTTTTGGCTACCTCATTGTTCTGTAATGACGATCGATGATCTTCATCTAGGGACTCTAAGTGCAGAAAACACTGCTCCATTGGAGAAGTGTCAGGTAATAGCTCAATTGCGGTGCACAAGGTAGGGATTTTGCACTGGATAGGAAGAGTGGCCTATACTCCGTGGACTAGATGAAATGGTGTGAAACTGGTGGCCATTTTCACGGCCGTACAATAATCCCATAGCACGAAAAATAACATATGATGCAAATTGGTCTTATGTTTGTTAACCATGCGTTGTAACATGGTTTTGAGGACCTTGTTAACTGCTTCGACCTGTCCATTGGACTGAGGGTAATATGGTGAGGCAAATTCATTGAAAAACCCTAATTGAGATGAGAGTTCGATGAAAATCTCCTTCTCGAAATGTTTCCCGTGATCAGAGACTAGTTGGAGTGGTACACCAAAATGGGATACGACGTGATTGAAGAAAAAATGTGTTGCAGTGTTAGTGGTGTTGTTGAAAGTAGGCATGGCTTCATCCCACTTTGTGAAATAATCGACTGTGATGACAATGTATTTGTGTCCATTGTTGGATGGGGGGTTGCACATCATGAAGTCAATGCCCCATTTATAAAAGGGGCCTACAGTAATGACTAGGTGTAGAAGAGAAGGTGGTGCTCATGCTTTGTTGGCATAAAGCTGACATTTATTACATTGTTTCACGGCATGAATGCAATCGTGAAATAATGTAGGCCAAAAGTAACCTGCACGGATGATTTTTTGAGTAGTGGACATCCCCAAAAGGTGGCCTCCGCAAGCACCATTGTGGTAGTCGTTCAAGACTCGATCAACCTTGTCAATAGTCAAGCATCAACGAAGTATGGTGTCGGCCCCTCGCTGATATAAGATATCTCTGATGAGGAGATAGCAGGGGGCCTGATGGCGAATATTTCGATGATCATATCATGATAGGTGGTTACTGAAATTTTGGGTTCGGAGGTAGACAAGGAGATCGTCGTACCAGGGTTCATCCGAGGGGATGTAAAGGAGATGTTCATCGGGGAAATTAGTATTGATGGGGGCACTGGTAGTATCGGAGGGGAAGGTTGTTACAAGCTCGACAAGGATGAGAGCTTTCTTTCTCTTAGGTGTTGCAAATTTGAGATCATATTCCTAAAGGATAACGATCCAATGGGAAAATTTACCATTAATTTGCTGACATCTGAGCAAGTATTGCATGGGGTTGGAATCTACTATGACTTTGGTCGTGCGAAGCAGAATATAATGGCACAACTTATGGACTGCAAGGACGACTGCCAGGGCTAGTTTCTCTTCATGATTGTATTTCAAGGGTGGCCCTGAGAGGTTTTTACTAATGTAGTAAATGACATGATCACGATCATCATCTCCTATTTGAACAAGAACTCCTGCTACTGAGATGGCTGAGGCTGATATGTAGATAATATAGTCACGATTATAGTTGGGTGAACTAATTAAAGGGGCATTGGAGAGTGCCATTTTAATATTGTCGAAATATTTTTGGGCATGTTCATCCCAGTGGAATGGGATGTCGTGGCATAATAAGCAAAGGAAACCATGTGCTCAAGTGGCATGGTCTAGGACAAGTCATCATAAAAAGTTAGTTTTTCCTTGTAGGCTCTAGAGTTGGCATAAATTTCAGGGAGGTGGAATTTCTGTGATGGCCTGGACTTTGAGTGGGTCCACGGTAATGCCACTTTGGGATATGATGAACCCTAGGAGGTGCCCAGTAGTGACGTAGAATACACACTTAAGGGGGTTCAAGCAGATGTTGTATTGATGACACCTTTGGAAGATGATTCGTAAATCATCAAGATGTTGAGTGTGTTTTTTGGATCAAGCTGTGAGGTCATCCAAGTATGCGAGAATGATATGGGCCAAATCATGAAAAATGTATGTCATAGCCCATTGGAAAGTTGCACCAACATTTTTTAGGCCAAAAGGCATGACAC
>JASDQU010685813.1:61991-84017 GCA_032191745.1 Picea mariana | reverse complement strand
ACTTATCCTTCCTAATGGTCTTTGTCAAAGTCTTGGGATTATCATATTGAATCTTCTCTTTATAAAATGATGGAAGTCCACTCAAAAACCTCTATATCTTCACCTTCTCATCCTTAATGAACCCCACATATTTCAGAAATACCAAGAATTTATTTTTAGATTCTACCATGGTCATTCTTCCCAACCTGAGTTCAAATAACTCTTGCGTCTTCTTGTCATAGAAGTTCTCTGAAAGGTACTCCTTATGAAAATATCTCTTCAACTTCTTGCAAGTGATCCTTCTCTCATTATTGTGCTCAACTTGCTTTAATTGATCGCACCACATAACATCTTTTCCATGAAAATGGTATGTGGTAATTCTGGATTCTAGGTTATATGAGTAGTTGTGCAGCTGAAAATACTCCCTACTTCCAAGAAACCAAGCTTCAACATCATCTTTCCTTTCTTTTTCACCATCAAAGGATGGTGGCGTAAATTTCCTCATCTCTCCTTGCAAACTATCTAATTCATATCTTCTTCTTTGGTTCCTAATACAAGACACTTTTGGACTACTTATGGAGTCTTTAGATGCATAAAATTTCGTTGATGAGTAAGGAGGTGAGTGATGTCTATGATTTCTACTAGAAATTATTGAATGACTAGTTCTTATGTAGTTATCACTTTTTTCATGATGTTTTCTTTCTTCCTCATGTCTTAAGTCTGATCCATTCTTTTCTTTCCTCTACAACTAATTTAGTATTTGCATCATTTTATCATTTATTTGATTTTCTTCTCTCATCATCTTCGCATTATCTACTTTGTAACTCTGCAATTCTATTCTCAAGATTCTCACAGTCTCTATTAACATTTCTTGTTCCCCTCTGTTCTTATCCCATTTGATTCTATCTCAGCATTACCAACACTGATATTTTAACCTTCGGATTCTCTCTCACAACTAAATACTCCTTGTCCTTCCTCTGTGTCCCAAATCTGCATTCTTATCTTGAATCTCATATGTTTACATCCATTAATTCTGTAAAATGTGCAAGAAACCATTTTTGTTAGAATTATGCATATTATAGAAATTTTTCAATTAATGTTATAGGTCATTTTTATGCTCAACTCATGAATAATTGTATCATGATTCTCCAAATTATAATAATTCTAGGTTATTCTCCTTTGAATCAATTTTCCAATGATTGTACCCATGCCTCATTCTGAGTTCTGAGAGAAATGTTACAACACTCGCAGGTCGTAATATTCACTAACTTAGTGATAAAGAAATATATTTAGTACTTTCTAACAAATTTTAATGTCCAATTTAAAATTCTAGGTTTATACATGTCTTCTCCTCCTCAAGACCTTTCCAGTGACTATTCTCTTTCTCAATTTTGAGTCTTGTGTAGAACATTATTGATGGTCGAGGGCCAGGAAAATAATATCATCTAGGAAAGGATATCCATTAGCACATGAAGCATAGCTTCAATGCTCAATGATCTCTTGATCATTCCTTTGGATTTAATATTGACCATTGGTTTCTTTATTGTCCACCAAACACGCCATGCAACCACATTGTACATCATCCATCCAATTAGTTCTTGGATTACGTTTCAGCCGTAGATATTCTATCGCTGGTCAATGGGATGCTCGACACAACCCTGACACTCAAAAACTATTCGATCTGAACTCTGATTCAATCTCAGTCATCAAAACATTTCACCCATACCTAGAAATTTCTTAAGCTTGTCGTGAGTTCATAACCCATTCTCTATTCTCGTTATTTTTCCATGGCCTACAAAATGCACCCTCATGTTCCACCACCTTCATTTCACACCCATAATTAGTAATTTCCCAAGTTTTTCACATGTTCATAACCCATTTTCCATTCTTTTTACTTTTTAGTGGCCTACGAAATGCACCGTCATGTTCCGCCATATCCATTTTATACCCATACTTAGAATTTTTCGCATACATTTCACCGTGGGTACAAGATACTCTATCAAATAATTTGACTCTCGCCACCATCCATCCATATGAAAAATCCACTATACTTAGTCATTTTCTCATGCTTCATCACCTCCATGATATTCCAATACTTATCCGATTTTCAAACTTCACTACGGGTTCAGATGATATCGCAAATTTTCAAAACTTCTTCCACTCGTCCATCTGACCGATCTATTTGTATACTTAGTCATTCCTTGAAATCTATCACTCTCTATGGAATTTTATGCTTCCTCTCCACCATACCTTTCAAACCCACGATATCTTGACACTTAGTCAAATTTGTAAACTTCATTGTGGGTCTAGAGTCAAGGTTCCACAGGACAGGCAGGCACCCTGCCACCACGGCTCCATGTCACCTGCCACCTTCCATACCAGCCACTAGGTACCTAGCACCATGGAATTACATGTCACCCTTCTTTCATTTCAACTGACACATGGCTTCCACGTCATGTTGATGTCACTATATGGAAAAATACCCGAAATTTTCCATTTTTTACCAAAATTCAAATTTTCAAAAATGCTCAATTTGAAATTCTTTGCTTCACCTCCATTGTAGGTCTATAACTAAGATTGCCACAACCAATTTTGGCCCTATGTGCATAAATTCGATCTCTGTACATGAAATTCAACTATTCCTTGTCGAATTATCCATAGATTACATCACAAAAATCGAGGCTTCTCACCAATTTCACCATGATTGCCTCTGTAAATTCCATATTTCAACCAATTATAGGCCAAAGATGACCAATATGTGATTAAAATTGGGGATTTTAATCCTTGTGCTCAATTCCTTCAATTACTCGTGAAATTTCCCAATAATTCTTCCCAACTTCACGATAGTAATTTCATCAAGAAAATTGTAGACATACTCTAAAAAATAAATTTATGCAATTTTTGTCTTCAACGTTCTGCTAGATGGCCCATGTAGGCTCTATATTGAACCTTGAGCTTTGATACCACTCTATGACGTACCCATACACCAGCAGGCCGAGCACGCTACCTCAAGAACTCACTTTTTGAACTGAGTTAGAATTCTAATATAATTTATTTAATAAATAAGCATGAAAGAATTGCAATAACCATACATGCAACAATCAATATTCATAGTAGACTTAAAAAAAATGCTGAATCATCCCATGATCAGAAATAACCAACGTGATGGCATATTAAAAGTACATATTTCAGAGATGATAATTAATAGACAGTGGAAATCAACATACAAGTAGAGAAACACATGACAGAGAGAACTTATCTTTAATAAAACCAATCACCAACTGGTTGTAGACCAAGGACGTTCCACCCAACCTTAGACATTGTTATTCCAAGTCTCAACAATAGATCACCCCCAAGACAGGGCTGTGAATCCACAAGGATAGGTTCTAGAGAAAAACTCAGCTTCCCAAACCAATTAGCACTCAATCTCTCACAAGTTTATCAACACATGAAGGTACAAAGTACACCATCTCTCTTCTTTCCAGCCTGCACCACCCAAAGAAAATGAACCCCCTTCATTTCCATGTAGTCCCTCATGATGTTCACTTATTTCTAGGGATCCAATGCATCTGGTCAATAATATCCATGTTTGAACTCTCAGGATTTGAAGTTGTGAACAAGGTTTAGCACATGTGAATGCATCTAAGGCACTTAGGCACCAATTCATGGCTAGAATACACTAGCAATTACTACAACCAACAAATAATGGATTATTTGCTTAGCAATTTGTCCACATGTAACAAACCAAGAACAAGAACGAATCCCAAATAATGTATGAGCATCCAAAAATGAATGAAGAACAAGAAGAAGAACCTCTAAATAACCCACAAGAGGTGTTTTCATGATTACCCAAAATCAAGAAAACCATGGCCTTTTTCCCAAGAAGCTCATGTAACTGCTTCTTTCTCTCCAAAATTCTAATATGGGTAAAAAAAATAAGATATAAATACTTAGCCCTTTAATCCCCTCTCTCTCGTGGAATCATAGCCCTTTATAATTCTTGTCCTTTTCCATCTTGTAGCCAATGATGTATTTTATTAATATATTCAATTATTACATTTTCTAGCCTCTACGGCCTTTCAACTTTATATGCACTCTGACCTAAACATTAGGGCTCACCATCCTAAGTATCATACATAAAAAATAAATTATTAATATGGGGACTAAAAACCAGGGTATTATAGAGATGCATAAAGTAAAGTGCAATAAGGTAGAGTATTAGAAAGTGAGATCTACTCCAAGTCATGAAAAACCCTCGGCCCCAAGTTCAAATTCCTAAGTTGATGATGGGGTGTATTGTAGGAGAAGGGGATCCAAGGACAAGAGGAACAAGAATAAATAAATTAGATATATCATGGACTGGATCCATCTCTTCTACTATCCAAGGCAGAATGAAGAAATTCTAGTATAGTTGGTTGTCCCGAGGGGGAACTGGTGGGGTTCCTAGATCACCCACTAAGTTGTTGACTAGTAGAGGAAGTGCACCGACGAGGTCTGGGGGATATCATCTGTCTCCTAGGAGGGGATATGGTATGGCTATGTTGTTGAAATATCATGGGATGAGGAAAGGTCCGATGCATCCACACTGATATGGAGTCTAGGGTTGCACTTGTGTCAGTCTATCTCTTAGTTCCCCTTTCCGAGGGTAGCACTGAGAAGAAGGAGGTGATCCATCAAATAAGGTCTGGTTTCATGGGAGGTTGAAGAGTATGGGCTTGGATCCTAATGGCCTCCTGTATGTATAAGGTTAAACATTGTTGATCCAGATACCTAAAGAATCCTGTGAGGCTCTCAATCCCCCTGAATAAGCAATGAAACCGCACCCTGATCTCATATTAAACTACTGTGAATATTCCATTGGAACAGTTCATCACAAAATATATTATAATTTTGTAAAATCTCTTGTTATATTGTGTTTTAATTAGATTCCATATTTGAAGTTACTAGCTTTATGCATAAAATACTAAATAAACTAAAATTGGAATAAAAAAGATAACAAAATAACACACCATCCACACAATTAACATAAGATGTACCCTTAGAAATCCCAATATAGGAAAAACCTAGATAGAATGTGAGACCTATGCTTTGTTCTTTTCTTTTCAATTATGAAATGAGAATACAAAGAAAGGGGCACTCACTATGGAGTTTCCATGGAAATTTTTGTTGTAAGATCTTCAGTTATATGGGAATGGAGACCCTCGCCCAAGTCCTCAAGGAGATGGAACTTGGGGTTGCTCTGGCACCCACATGTTGTACTAGTTGGGAAAGTGGATGCCTTGGGAACATGAATGCACCAATGGGATTTCTCAAGTATGAAGTGACCAAGAGGTTGGGGCACACCAACATGAGGAGCGTTGTTGAGCCCCTATTTTGTCACTCACCAAACACCTATTTTTTGCCACTAATACCCTATTTTTTTTTCTAAACCCAGTCCATTGTCACCTATTTTCACCATTGTAAGCTTAAGACCCTTGACAAGTGTTAAGAGGTAAAAGTTGTTTAATATGTTATTTTTCCTAAGTTCTTAATGAATTAAAACTGATTTTTAGGCTATCTATTTACCAATTATAAATGTCATACTCACATTCCTACCATTGCAACTACTTCCACACCATTGCAGATATTCACGTACCAACACAGTTATTCCAGTACCTAAGTTTGTAGCTTCACTTACTTGCGCATGCCCAAATCAGATTTGGCCACTTGGGTTTTGTAGATATGAACTACAACCTAGATTATTACCTATTGGTTAGTGCCCAAGTCATACATGGAAGCCTCCAGGTGTGGTCAAGCGTTTTAAGCAAAAAATGTGACAAATTTGCAACAACTATCTTCTAGCACGATTCTCAAGAAAACAAGGAAGACTTTCCAAATTCTAGAACGTGGGTTTTGTGGGGAAGGACCCTGTTTAGCTGATTCACAAGAATATCTCCAAAATAAGAGATGGATAAGAAGTTATGGAAGTTTTCCTAAACAGGGTTTGCCTAGATTTACTGTTACAGGTCGTTTTTCAAATTTTCTTAATCTATAAAACCAAATTTCGTTTAGTTTTGAGTTTGGGGATTGGATCTGAACTTTTCCCCATGTATAAATATGTATCTAATATGGGGGGATGGTATGCTATTGTGATGCACTTTTTACTTTTTTTAATACCTTCTTGGACATTATATTTCATAATGAAAGTGTTGTAAGTTTGATATCTATTTCCCTTTTAATATAAATATTTTCTTCGTTCATGGTAAATCTGCACTTTTAAGCTTTCGAGTTTCATTTTTCTCACTACATGGGAAGGAAAGGACCCACCTCCCCTGGTATGTTGGGTTAATTGTACAATAATTAGTTTCAATCTGCTTTGGTTGTTTTGTATCGATAACTTAGAATTGATTAATTTGTGCACATGTAGTCTTATCTGCAGATTTAGAATGGTTCTGATTTCTTATTTTTATTGATTAATTGTGTGGTCTCTAGAGACATTTCCATGATGGATAGGGATCTTCTCAAGGGGGAAAATATCTTTTCTTATGTACTTTTTGAATGCTTGTATTTCCTGTATTTACAATTAATAATTCTGTCAACAATTAAAAACAGGTTTCCTTTGCCAAAATAGTGATAGGATATCTATTTTTGCTTCACACACCATTGGGTGTGACAAGATTGATGACGAGACTTATACAGATTCATTCATATACATTTAGGCATTTTTTCTAGATGTAAGAGTGTAGTGGTACCAAATAGGTCTGTCATGCTTGATGTGAAGGTGAGTGTAAGAGATTTAGAATAGTTCATATTTTTGGAGTTTCTCTGAAGACTGGTTAATTCTATTTTAGGTCAGTGACACACCTATATGAGGGTTTAATTAGCCTCATCAACTTAAATTATTTGGACACTTGTCTAAGTAATTTCCATTTTGTTAGTTTATTTTTTTTTCATTGTAAGTATTAGTCAGTAATTGAATTTATTTTCATTACCATCAACTGTTAGTAAATATGGGACAGATCCTTGTCATGTGCATGCATAGACTATGATCTGGACATGACCACATGCGGAGCTATGGTCTTCTTTCCAGGCTTTATATTAGTTGTATAGACTGTGTGATGATTGCTTGATGTTCCTTTTGTTGGATTACTTTCATGTTTTGATGAATGGTTTGTATGTTAAGTAGCTTTACCCTATGAGGAGATAGGTTATATATCCTGTTATCTTTTACCCACAAATATTTTGTTTACAACTCATAAGTTTATGAACCAGATTGACAAGTAAAAGGGGTTATATTACAATAATTAATTGATCCAATATTTCTGGCACCGTTGTCGGGGAGCTGTTAAAAGGTAAATGGTAAGAGGCTAATTTGTTTGATTTCAGTTTTTGTTTGATTCTCAATCACTTTTCAGGACGGTGGCGGAAGGACAGTAAGATGAGAGGTAAAAAGATACGTGACCACTATTGTGATTCCTTCCAAACCCTTCTTTGCCATGTATTTATTAATGGCTAGATATAGATATTATAGATTGTTTAAAATTACTTTGAATGATGCGGTTTTATTCATGTTAATTTCATTTCTTTTCCTTAGTCTAAGGTGTTGTGAGATCTCCCATACTACTGATCCATTTATGAGCAAGAGCACTAGGCTAGCGGGAATAATTCAAAGAAACTCAAGAACTTGTTGAGAAAATGAGGACATGCCACCATAAGGATATTCTTAAATCATTGTCCAAAGCTCCAGATTGTCACTAGGGATGAGTCTTTATCTTTGGAAGAAAAGGAGGATCCATGAATAATTTTCACAAGAGGACTTATAAGTTTCTTTTAATTATCCTCTCCAACATGAGGAAGAGATCAAATAATCATGGAAAATAACCAATGAAGAACAAACATGGGAGCTGGAAATCAAAGAATTCATTTCATATTTGTCACTAGATCCATATCCCTGGTACACTCAAGAGATTGATGAAACTCCCAAAGAAATTCATATCATGACAAACAAGGAAGATAACCAAGAATAAAAATCCTACATTGAGACTTGGTTTGAAAAGGTCAACAGACCAAAATACCATCCCCTTCTTCAACAATTCTTGGTATCAAATCCAATAGATCGATTGGTTTCTTATACCCAGGTAACTATTAAGGTATATTTTTCATGTCTGGATGTAAGTATATTTCTAATCTTGCTACGCACATGGTTACATTGGAAATAATCTTACATGTGAAATATGGTTTCTTGTTCTTAGATAGAATAGGGTAATAAATAAAAGTTGCATGTTAGTTAACCTAGTTCTAGATAAATGTAGCATCATTTCATGTTTCTTTTCAAATAAATCAACTGATATGAAGATAGTATTGGTGATCTAACATCAGAAACCAAAACAGCTTAGTATATTTCTTCTTTATATTACATACACATTTCTGACTACTAATATTAAGAGTTGCTCATAAGCCTAATATTTAAAATATTATGGGGATTTAAAAAAAAATTAAGGTCTACATGATACTTATAATGATACCCATAGGTATTTTGTACATCCTGGTCCACTACTGAAACATGTTGTCCAAGAATATTTATTAAAGAGTAGCAGAAGAGTGAATAGAATTTCTAATCATGGTAAACACTACTATAATTTTACATAAAGAAGACGATGTATGGACGATGTATGGAATATTTATTAAAGAGTAGCAGAAGAGTGAATAGAATTTCTAATCATGGTAAACACTACTATAATTTTACATGAAGAAGACGATGTAGGGACTAGAGGCACCTTTCAGTTATTCCCTGATGGCTCCATCCACTTCATATTAAATGGCTCAACCAAAAACTTTTGATTAGATAACTCATAAGTATACTATAAATATAAGGGAATTATGTAGGTACTCAAATTGACCCTCGAATAAGTATCATCCCATTTCTTTAAGGGGATTTATGAAGCTGCTCCCCCATCCATCCATTGCAGACAACATAATTACAAATATAAAACCAAAAGGGTGGCACAAATGGGACTAGATACTTTAGTGTAAAATGAGTTTAAGAGGTTAACTTGTCGAGGCTATAGATGCATGATGGCAGTAGGTACTGACCTGTGATCCCACTAGGTATACCCATCAGGTCAATAGACTCCTTCTGGCATGGGGAATTCTTCCTAGAGAGGATATTTTTCATCACAAATGTATTCATTAAACCGAAGTATTTGTCCTTATAAATCATAACTACTTATGATGTTGTTTCAAGAGGAAGCATATGTGGCTAAAGTCTTGGAATTAAATGAACCCCATTAAAATTTCCATTGGAGAGTGGCCCTAAGGTGACCTTAAGATCTTAACGTTGAATTCATACTATATCTAAGATATAATTATCTTGGAAGTGGGGCCCATGGTTTTAGGAATCTAATGAGCTCAACTGCAAAATTTATCAATATCACTTGGATAACAATAAGTATTTGAGAAATTAGACAAGGATGTCTAGTTTCCTATAGGATTTTCATCTATTAAAGACCACTTATATTCTCATGTTTTCTTTTTTAAGGATAAGATGAAAATCCCCCATAGTAATTTACATGGTTTCCTGGGCATGAAACTGTTAATGATTGATGAAATCATATGTAATAAGTAATTTGGGAATTCCCTTTATGCTTGTAACATTTTAAAATAAATTTCATTTCCAAATTTATAAGCATGAATAAAGTTTAAGTTTTCATTATTTCTTTATCATAAAATCAATGTTTATTTCTTCTCTCACAACAACAATATTGGTTTAATTCTTTTAGATTTTTTTGTTCTGATTTTGTTGGTACAAAAACCTTTGGGTTCTTGTACCAACAATACAAAAATTTAAATCTTCCTCGCGGGAACTTTTTGCAGGGTATTTTAAGCATCTTTAGGCTGTGATATGCCTCATTTCCTGCCTTCAGTAAGCATGAATCAGTTCCACACCATCCTCTTTCAGCCTCCAACAGAATCAAAGTAAAGATTGTGTACTAGTGCATACCAGTGCTGAATCAATCATTAACACATGTGCACTTCTCAAGGAGACAAATGGAGGCATGGAATTGGTAGAGAACATCTCCAAGATGATTTTACAAGATTGCGATTCAAGATATTAGTTTTCCTATGAGTGTGTTGTCAACACCTTTTTACTAGAATGGTGTATCAGCTGGTGCATTATTTATTTTATTGACAACAATTCTTTCAGAGCTTATTACTTGGACAATTTATGACATACGATATCCTACAACATTCATGCACCAGTATAGGAAATACAATGTAGGTACAGGAACGTTGTAATTGCATTTTAAAGTAGATTTATGTTAAGTAGAGCGGAATATGGCTTTCTTCTCCAATCTTGGGCACGTGCAACACCAATATGACAACAACATCAGTTCCATCACCCCCCTACATCCATTTAAACTATGCACATGTGGGTCCAAAAACAAATGGGTAAATGACATTCTAAGGTAAATTTATTTTAAATTTTGGTTAGTTTATTAAGAACAAAGGATATCATTAAAACAACTCTCTAATGCTTGTCTAGCCTATCCTTGTTTTCCATACTTCATGTTTTTATTATCTTAACATATTCATTCACTGTGCTCTCATATCTTACATTCATGTGTTATGTTTGCACTCCTTAAACCTATGTCTTACATTATTTCCATATAATATGTATGCCACCTCTATACATTCTACTTATAAGGACCATATATCTCTATCATATACTCATTACCATTGAGTTCATCTACGTGGCAATTTATTGGATTATCAAAGGTCACATTACCCTCCCTCAGTGGCACATTTCACATGCATTAGTTATACATCCTTCCACATATATCAGCGCTAATTATTTTTTATGATGGAATCCTTTCATACCACGAAACGATTTCCACTAAGTCTCCATACACTGATATTATCGTTCCTGTACCAAGTCGTTTTCTTTTTTTATTTCCCACGATAAAATTCAATTAAACAAATTTGGATGTGGAGCTCGTTTGGAATTGTTGGAGGAATTCCAAATGAGCCAAACCCCTATTTTTACGAGGGAAAAACTCTATATGGCCAAGGGTAAACCACAACAGACAGGTATGACTACAGAAATCAACTCAATTCCAACATATGCTATATAGACAAATGTGTAATACAAGAAAGAGGCTTACCTCAATCCAATGTGTGAGCATGTTCCACCATTGATCACTTTGACCCAAATCTTTATACCTGCAAGAAGTTCTCAACAAACAAGCAAAGCAAGTACACAATGATAATATAAAGGGGTTAACACATTAGATAGCATAATCCATTAATAAACATTACAAACATGCCCATGGATAATAATCATATATTTGCAAGATACCAATAGGACGGGAAAGGAGTATTTCTATTAATAATTGATCAACAGAAGTGACAACATTACAGACTTCCATGTCGACACGGTTCGAAACCAAGGAACCAAGTTCCTTCCAACTGGGTCTCCACCACTTCAATCCTCCACCAAAGGCAAGCTCATAGGAAAGAGGCAATGTGGTCGTCTTAACAATAGGGAAAGAGCTTGGGGGTTGAACACTATGTTTGAGGGACAAAGGGATGTAGACTCAATATGAAGTAATTTCTCCAGAGTAACTTTTCTCTCAAAGTTGATCATAATGCAACTAAAGGGCCAAGTCTGAACGTTTCCAGTATATGGAAGGCCAAGGATCAGAGATCTCCTATCATGACATGGAAACCCGACTTCATTTTGTATTTTCTAGCACAAATCTTGATATACGCGAGCTGTAATGGAGAAGCAAGCATATATGCATCTTGTATAACAGATAGGGAGCGTATATGTGGAAAAATTATATTTTTGGCTCTGGATTCATAAAAAAGGGATGATAAGTCTGCATAGGGAAATGGAAAAAGGCCCTATGTGAAAGATAGTCACGGTGAGGAAAATATTTCTATAACAGATGCCCCCTAATGTGTGAGATCACAGGAGTATCTGAGATGGCCGAAAAACATTATAAATAACCCAGAAGTGGAGTGGTAGAGAACCAGTTGGACGAACTCAATTTCTCATTACATTATGTACTAAATTTGCATACATGGCTGCCAAAAAATACAATGCAGATCCATGTGGAAAATATACCAAAGAATGTTCATGGCCATGAATAGGAAAGATACAAATGCGGTTACATGCCAAAGTTGTCATAGTCACGAACAAGGCCTAGTAAAACCAATCTCAAAATCAATATGAAGATATCTATATACCACAGAGTATAATCTGATCTCCCATGATCACTAGAGTCAAATAGGTGTTGGTCCAATGAAAGAGAAGCAACAGCTCAGGAAAGCTATGGCCACATAGTGATGTCTTCAAGTCTTCTACACTATCTGCCAAGGGTGCAAGTATACATCATGTGAATAAAGGAATTGAGTTCGAACACGATTAGACATCATTTGATTATCGGTCATTGAGGTATATTGTTAACAAATGCAATACAGCCTACCAATAATGAAAGTAGGTATCAAGGCACCGAGTACATCTCTATGAGTGTGAATAAAGGAGTTGGTGTCGAACACTCGAGAAATCCATTGATCAGGAGACATTGATGTATTCCCATCTGTCAATGGCAAGAGATCCTTCCACTAATGACTGCAAACCTCAAGGTACTCATAAAACTCTAGGTCCCATATCCAGAATAAATGAGCTGAAGTTGATGGAAAGAAACCCACTGAAAGGAGAGCATTGAGGCATCTCTCATTAGTCAACACGAGGAACAAGCAGGAGCTTCATAATTTGGTGGAGATCGGACGAAGAACATGTTCATGAACCAACGACCCTGTGTGTCTTTCGCATGTGCCAAATGCAAGAGGTACATGAAAAAGACCCTCTGAATAGCAGCCAATGATGAAAAACTGCTGACAAAGGCGAGGAAACCATCAATAAGGCTAATGGCATCCAAGACACTGCACGAATCCCAAAGTGTGAATAGATGTCTTGCCATCAAACACAAGGGAAATCACCCAGTCAATGACCAATGATGGAATGTCGACTGTTGGGTTCAAGGTGACCTACCAATGATGAAAGTAGGGCCAGGGTGCTTGATAAGACCAAAGTATCATGTGATTCTGTGACAAACTGAGGGTATGGCCGACATGCAAAGTCAAGATTTCTAAGGAGTGGTCGACATAGGTTGATAGACTTCCTTTGAACAAGAGCATGAGACATATGGTGGACTCGGGAAGCATAGAATCAATGATGTAATTATTAGATGCATGAGGCATCAATAATGTTCTCCATAGGGACTGGAAGAATAACCAGTTGGTAGAGAAAATTCCGTAGCGAGATCAACTTCCTAAGGCCATGCTAAAAGCAAAATTATGATGACACGAGGACTCAATAATTTTGTTCTCTATTCAAAGGTGACACAACTGCTGCCAATCATAATATAGTACTCCCTTCCCACCTGTTCTTTTTTGTTTTTTCATAACAAATGAATGTTATGATACAAAGGAGGGAACGAGTGTCGCAAGTAAGCAAAACTAGTTCCAGTAGTGGAATGTACCTATGCTCAATGCAAGGAAATTCATGCAAGAGATGGACACTTGGCGTGGTGTTCCCTCCAAGGTATAGGGTGTCAAATTGTGAAGGATAAAAACAAGGCTCTGCTTGGTTGAGGATGCAAAACTGCTTAGGCGACGATTTATAATGCAAAGCGAGAACCAGCTAAAGGCTCAATACTGCAAGAGAGGGCGTGAGATGCAATCACAACTTGACGCCAAAAAAAGTGTCCTTTTTTATTTCTTTTAGTCTATTTGGTGTAAAAAAGGGGTAAACTTGTGACAAATAGACACCTTTTCAAATCCAATTTTTGAGTGTGAAAAAGACAAGTTCACTCGACAATCTTTTCTATTTTTGATAGAGAGTCGGAAAAAATCTTAACTAAGACTCATGACCTTTAAAATCCAATTTTAATGAGTGTGAAAGGGACAATCCACTCGGCAATATTTTTGGTTTTTATATGAGTCAGAAAAGAGCTTAACTAAGACTCGTTGGGAGATTTTAGGCGGCAAGCCACGAGGGAGGCCAAGGCTCCCGTGCGGAATTTCTGTGGAATGTCAGTATCTTTTGAAGAACTGACACAAGATCGGGAAGACCCAAAGCTCTTCAATTCAAGGAGGACAAAGTGCTAATGGAGGGTATCGTCTTCATGGCATATCAGATAATGTCTCTTCCTGGAAAAGACATAGGCGGAGGCATTGAATACCTCACAAGGCCATCCCAATCAAAGGGAACCTCATCAATACTTGGAGGGAGAGAACTCAGGAAGAGTAAAAATCTCTCTTCTTCAGAAGGTGAAGTACTAGAAATGCTAAGGACATGGCATAGAAGGTATAGAACCTGAACCATAAGAGCGGGATCGACCAAAAATTGCATTGGTGCGACCGTTTCTTTAGACTTGTCACTCTCCAAGAGAATAGTGGGGTCGATCGAAGATTGCATCGACACGACCACTTCCTCAACCATTGGTTGAATAGGATGCCAGACCACAAGGTCAAGAGGTGCATCACCCCAAAAAATAGGAGTGTTGTCGGTTAAATATTGCATCGACACGACCATTGGTTGAACAAGATGCGATACAATAAGGTCAAGAGACGTATAACTCCTGAACATAGGGGAGGTGTCTATCGAAGATTGCATCGACACGACCACAAGTGGAACGAGATGTGAGACAACAAGGTCAAAGGCCGCATCAACCCCTAAAGGAAAACGGGTGTCAGTCGAAGATTGCATCGGCATGACTATTGTATCAACCAAAAAAGGAACAGACTGATGGGAAACCATAGATGCCTCAGAACCCGAAGGGACCTTAGGTGAGCCCCACAGTTCCGGTATCCCAGTAGTAACAGGACACAAACGAGTAAGGTGACTTCCTTCACAAGTCCTGCAAAGGAATCTAGGCTTACGTCTGAGACATCTAGGCTTCTCAATCATATGAATGCCCCCAGCATGACTTGCAGTGGCTGGTGACATGCTCCCAGAATGACTTGTAGAGGCTAGTAGCAAATCTCCAACATGAATAGCAGAGGTTGGTGATGGATCCCCAACATGACTAGCAGAGGTTGGTGATGGATCCCCAAAATGACTAGCAGAGGTTGGTGATGGATCCCCAACATGACTAGCAGAGGTTGGTGATGTATGTGCGGTGTGACTAGTAGTGACTAGACATGTTTCCCCAGCATGACTTACAGTGGTTGGTTGCAGTTCTTCAACATGACTCGCAGAGGTTGTTGACCAATCTCCAACATGACTAGTAGAGGTTGGTGATATAATGCCAATATGACACGTAGTGACTGGAATTGCGGTAGTAATTGGTTGTGGCATTTGAGTCCAAGGTGCATGGAAAGATTGATTTTGAAATTGCAGGCCAAGAAGGTTCCTGGTATACACCATGGCCCTGCTCGACTGGATAATATCCTCTTCCATATTGATTCATAATAGGTTGTAAGGGCATGGTCATCGAGGAAGCCGCTTGCGAAGAGAAAGCGGCATGACAAGGGTTACTCATGTGAGGATATATGTTTCCCCCAGATGAAGGAAATTCGTAAAGGGGGTTGCCCATACTATAAGAATGACTCCCTCTGGATGGAACACCGGAGGATAGACGGAGGTCCACCATGGGAAAAGTGTTTGTAGGAACTGACATAGTGGAAGAAGGATAAGTGGACGGAGTGTGATAAGTAGAATGATTGCTTAATTGGGCACCTACTTCTCACATATTGTATTCGTAGGAAGGAACATTTCAACCTCCTAACGTAAGAGGTGTTTGAAGGATATGAATCCCACCAAATGGAGAGGGATAAGAAGGAGGCCTCATGCCTCCAAACCCAAAACTTGTATTTGCATAAGGAGGTGAGACAGAGGATGGTAAGTGAGAAGACATATCAGACATACCATGAGAAAAATGATTAGATACCCAAGGCGTTGATTGAGTATTATAATTTTGCATACCATAGTGTGAAGCGGAAGGATCCGTCCCCATGAAATGAGTGGACATCATGGGAGGGGTAGCAGTAAATGAGGGAGAAAAAGGAACTCTATTTTTCATGATAATGAAGACTCGGTACAAAATCCTAAGGCCAACTAGTAGTCAAAGAGCACTCCAAAAGTCAAATGACCAATATGCATGCAAACGGGATAAAGTGGCTGAGTGGCCTCCCTCGCTAAAGAAGGTATGTCTCGTCCAAGAGGGACCTGAGACTCCCCGCTAAATTTTGGAGGTAACAAAATCAATTATAAGGGCCCTTGTGGGTTTAACAACTAGTCGATCAGATCCCCCCGGAGAGGTAATCCTCCATAAAGGTTGTGTATTGTTCGACTCTTATCTAACTCAGGGTACAAGCAGAATAACCCCTGCAAGTAACCTATGAGATACCTAATGTCAAGCAACTAATAAACCACTATATAACGGATGCACAGGCGAGCAGTCATAAGTCCGGATCACCATATGGGCAGGGTAGCAAAGCCCGAAACCTTGAAAGCACCACCTCTCAAGGAGGTATGGGTACTAGCAAGATCCCCAAATACGAATAAATCCACAGAAATATCTCTGACGCTAGGTGAGTATCCAGGGGTTATCCCTTCAATTAACTTCACGCGACCTCGTGATTAGCTCCGGTGTGAGCGGAGCTTCCTGATCTTACCAATTATACAATGGACTTATCAACTCCCTGACTCAGACACATATGTTGATTTAATTTCCTTGGAGAAGTTTACTCACAAAATCCTATTCCAAGGCACTAAATCCTAGGCTAGTTTGTGCACCCTGTAAATAAAATCATGACTAATCAATTTTAGTTTAAAGCGTAAATTTTATTGGTCATGATTACTCAAAAGGATATGGAAGTGAAAATCATGATGTTATGAATCTACAAGAAAATAAATATGAATATGATGCAAAGTCTATCTTTAACTTTTCAATGTATGATATGCTAAATAAAAACGGTGCAGTCTTAAATTTCAACTCTGCAATTCAGAAGTAAAATGCAACCTTTCACTAAATGCACTAAGCTAATGATAAGGTTTCAAAGATATAAAATACCAACCAATGCAAAATGCCTATTTTTTTGTATTTTCAATATATCAAAAAGAAAATGCATGGACTGATAAGCAACCTGATATGTAAATTATACTGTGTATAAAAGCAATGACTCAAACAGAATACCAAGCAACCAAGCAAACAACCCAGGAAACAAGGACAAACTAAAAATGAAAAACAAAGAGAAAGACTACGCCCAAAATTCAACTCCAAATAGGTCTCCTGTCATCCCAAATGATCCTAACAGGGACTACAAAGATCTAAGAAGGTTTAGCAACCCTCAAATCTCACCCAGCAATCACTCAACCAAGAAAACAAGCAGGAAGAAATGATATACATGATTGTTAAGGCGAACAGAGCATATATACGCCTCTTGCGATGAGACAACAAGCGTGTATACACAACTGTCAAGGAAAAAAGGGCATATATGCTTTAAAACAAGGCCAGGCAAGGGAAAAAGGCTGAATACTCAGACCCAGAGTGAACAGAATCTGTCAAGCAGTGATATGACAAGAAACACAAAGGAAAAAGAGCAATGTAAGAAGAAAAAATACTTCAACCCTTAGAAGGAATATCTCTTCCTAGTGGAGTCGCCATTTCTGCTATGAGGGAAAAACTTTCTATGGCCAAGGGTAAACCACAACGGACATGTATGACTGTAGAAATCAACTCAATTCCAACATATGCTATATAGACTAATGTGTAATATAAGAAAGAGGCTTACCTCAATCCAACGTTTGAAGATGTTCCACCATTGAGCACTTTGACCCAAAGCTTTGTACCTACAAGAAGTTCTCAACAAACAAGCAAAGAAAGTACACCGTGATAATATAAAGGGGTTAACACATTAGATAGCATAATCCATTAATAAACATTACAAACATGCCCATGGATAATAATCATATATTTTTAAGATACCAATAGGATGGGAAAGGAGTATTTCTATTAATAATTGATCAGCAGAAGTGACAACATTAAAAACTTCCGTGTCAGCATGTTTTGAAACCAAGGAACCAAGTTCCTTCCAATTGGGTCTCCACCACTTCAATCCTCCACCAAAGGTAAGCTCATAGGAAAGAGGCAATGTGGTCCTCTTAACAATAGGGAAAGAGCTTGGGGGCTCAACACTGTGTTCAGACTTGAGGGACAAAGAGATGTAGACTCAATATGAAGTAATTTCTCCAGAGTAACTTTGCTCTCAAAGTTGAATGCTTTTTCCTCTTTTCCATAGTTCGAAATTGTTCTCTTATAGCCTTCAGAATGTAATTGAAGGGTCGATTCAGAACATTTCCAGTATATGGAAGGCCAAGGATCAAAGATCTCCTGTCGTGACATGGAAACCCGACTTCATTTTGTATTTTCTGGCACAAATCCTGATATACGTGAGCTGTAATGGAGCAGCAAGCGTATACACATCTTGTATAATAGATAGGGAGTGTATATGTGGAAAAATTATATTTTTGGCTCTGGATTCTTCAAAAAGGGATGATAAGTCTACATAGGGAAATGGAAAAAGGCCCTCTGTGAAAGATAGTCATGGTGAGGCAAATCTTGCTATAACACCTATCATTCCCAAACATCATTTCTCTATGCACCCCGACTACTGATTATTATCCAAATATGCCAATCTTAAGTCTGAAACCAAACTTCTAAGTGAATTCATTGTTGCTTGTACATATAACTCTGCACATTACCCTCTGGTGTTCATCATGATTTGGTCACAGAGAAATCCATGTGTGGTTGGATGCATTCAAACATTGTTGTGGATTTTCATGAGCCCACATCCTAGTGAGTCCTTGAGGCCATACCGAAAAAATATATGTGCCGGAAAATGTTTAAAGTGGCAGGGTGGCATCACTTTTTGGAAAAACTAGAGAATAGTGGTTCAAGAATTTGCCACTTGGACAGGGGGGTTTGCAACTAGTTTTTAAAGATAGAGCACTAGAATGCGAGTTGGAAAATAATTCAACCTGAGAAACTAGTTCAGAGGAGAAGGAGTGGCAGGTTGGAAAAGACAGATTCAGGCCTCAACATACTAATCAACGTAGCATGGCTCTCTTAGTGGTTGAAGAGGGAAGATTCCAATTTTGATGATCATTTTTGTGATGTCTTGCATGAGGACATGAAAATGGATTGTTTTGGGGGTGATGTTGAGCCCTTATTTTTTCACTCACCAAACACTTAGTTTTTCCACTAATACCCTATTTTTTCATCTAAACCCAACCCATTGTCACCTATTTTCACCATTGTAAGCCTAAGATCCTTGACAAGTGTTAAGAGCTAAACATTGTTTATTATGTTATTTTTCCTAAGTTCCTAATGAATTAAAAAGTATTTTTAGGCTATATATTTACCAATTATAAATTCCATACTCACCTTCCTACCATTGCAACTACTTCCACACCATTGCAAATATTCACGTGCCAACACAGTTATTCTGGTACATACGTTTGTAGCTTCACTTACTTGCGCGCGCCCAGATCAGATTCGGCCACTTGGGTTTTGTAGATATGAATGCCAACATGGATTATGATCTATTGGTTCACACCTAGGTCATACATGGAAGCCTCCATTCATGGTCAAGCATTTTCAGCAAAAAACATGACAAATTTGCAACAACTAACGCCCAACATGATTGATTCTCGAGAAAAAAAGGACGAATTTCCAAATTTTGGAACATGGGTTTTGTGGGGAAGGACCACATTTAGTTGGTTCACATGTATATCTCCAAAATAAGACATAGCTAAGAAGTTATGGATGTTTTCCTAAACTGGGTTTGCCCAGATTAATTGTTACAGGTCGTTTTTCAAAATTTATTAATCTGTAAAACCACATTTCGTTTAGTTTCGAGTTTGGGGATTGGATATGAACTTTTCCCAATGTATAAATATGTATCTAAGATGGGGGGATGGGATGCTATTGTAATTTTCTTTGTACCTATTGTAATACCTTTTTGGACATTATATTTCATAATGAAAGTGTTGTAAGTTTGATATCTATTTCCCTTTTAATATAAATCTGAGTTTTGTTCATGGTAACTCTGCACTTCTAAGATTCTGAGTTTCGTTTTGTTCACTTCCTGGGAAGGAAAGGGCCCACCTCCCCTGGTATGTTGGGTTAATTGTACAATACTTAGTTTCAATCTTCTTTGGTTGTTTTGTATCGATAAATTATTATTTATTAACATGTGCACATGTAGTCTTATCTATTGGGTATGTGTTATATTCTTTGCATGTGTGTGTGTGGGCACGTCAGATTCGACAAATGCGTCTGCCGATCCCTCTAGTAGTTCCATCTGTGTCGTGTGCGCCTGGAGATTTCCTAAGGGGGGCCAGGTATGCCCCCCCTGGTTATGCACAACGTTCAGCACCGAGTCGTAGCCCGGGGCCAACAGGGTTCGGCGCAGCACCCCGAAATTATTTTTTTGGGTTGTTTTTGCTATTTTTAGCGAATTTTGTTAATTTTAGCAGTTTACTAAATTAATCACGGATTAAGGGATTAGGGTTTTGGTATCTACGGAATACCTAAAAACATTGTATATATTGTATGGTGAATGGTGAAATTCGATATAATGAATATAAGAAAGGTTTTCTCGGTTGGGGGTTTCTGGTATAAATCTCTGTGTACTATGTGAATGAGCCATTGATTAATTTCTGTTTTGTTTAAGAATATATATGCATTGCTTTACTTTGCAAGTTTAAAACTTACATGTGGTATCAGAGCTTGTTTTTGGCTTCAGAGGGACTCCTTTGTTGCTGAGGGTTTGGCTCGGTCTTGATAGATCAAGTTTATCTTGGGTCTGTGATAAAACTGGGTTTAGTGGGATATTTTGCAGTGGTTATTTGAGTGCAGAAAGAGGAATGTCGAGTTCTTCTAGAATCGAGATAGAGAAGTTCAACGATAAAAAATTTGAGCTATGGAAGTTGAATATGGAGGACCTTCTTGTAGACAAATAACAATGGATCGTTGTGGATCCTGGTACACAACCTATTGGTACGCAGCCTACTGGTACGCAGCCTACTGGCACACAGATGACTGGTACACAACCTACTAGTGCACAAACTAATAGTACACCACCTACTAGTATGTCGAAGGAATATTGGGAGAAGTTGGACAGAAGAGCAAGGAGTACTATTCGACTCTGCTTGGCAGATTCAGTGTTGTTGAATGTCTCAGGAGAATCTACAGCTAAGGAACTATGGGATAAGTTGGGGAATTTGTATCAATCAAAGTCCCTAGTAAACAAGTTGTTTCTTCGAAAGAAGCTGTATCATCTTAGGATGGAAGATGGATATTCTGTGACAGAACATCTAAATGCCTTTAATACTCTGGTAAGTCAACTTGGCTCTGTTAATATTACTATTGTAGATGAAGATAAGTGTATTAATTTGTTATGTTCTTTGCCAGACTCTTGGGATAATCTAGTTGTAGCAACAGGTAGTACCACTCAATCTACATTGAAGTATGAGGATGTAGTTGCATCCTTGTTATCTGAAGAGATGAGGCGAAAAATCATGGATGGTCATAGCACATATGCTTTATTTGTAAGAGGTTGTACCCAAGAAAGGAATCCTGGTAATCCTTCGGGGTGGAGATCTAAATCTACAGGTAGATCTAAGTCTCCAGGAAAATCTTTGAGGAAATGTTGGAAGTGTGGTAAAACAGGGCATTATAAGAAAGATTGCAAGTCTAAGAAGGTTGAAAAACAAAATGGATCTGATAGTACCTCTTCCATAGAGGTGAAAACCTCCACTATAGAAGGAGGTGATGTTTACCTGGCATCTACAAGTAAACATGCAGACCGTGATGTATGGTTGATCGACTTAGGTGTGTCATACCATATGACTCCTCACAGGGAGTGGTTCTCTGAATATGAAAAATATGATGGTGGTGATGTTATCCTAGGAGATGACTCGACAACAAAAATCTTGGGATGTGGCAGAGTTAAGTTGCTGCTAAAAGATGGAAGGATTAGAACTCTCCCCGG